>APFE031325410.1:0-39239 GCA_000404065.3 Pinus taeda | reverse complement strand
TTATCACATTTTCTACTTAAAAGATAAATCTTCCACCAAAATCTAAAAAACAATGCTCTGCTCTCACATTAACAACAACATTATATAAAATTATTAACTTTGAAAATAGATCTTTCACTTTGACCAAATTTATGATAAGGAAAAAAGTTGACTTTCAATTAACCATATAATGATTTAGTTGGTCAACTCACCTGAAAGCTATAATTATAATTTTGTTCGTTTAATAAGAAGTTACACATTGTAATTACCAAGGAGGCCATTAGCGTGCCATGAATCCAAGTTTCCACCACCATCACATTGGCATGGGACACAACATTCAAAGTATTGCACTTCAAGAACACAACAAGTGGCAGTGGTGGAAATGGGTGTATTATCCTGCGTGTAGGAATGTCCAGCACCTCATTCTGAAGGATATACCACCACCTGCCCTTTGAAGGATATACGACCACTTGCTCTTTTCTCAAGTACTAGTCTTTCTACTGCCCGACTCTCCAACCATGTTCTCAACAATTCCAACCTTACTACCCGACTCTCCAACCATGTTTTCACACAATTCCTACCTAATTCCCTGGGTTCAACCATCTCATTACCTGCTCCTTCGAAGATATCGAATTCATAGGTGATTCATTTGAAAAACAACACACCAGATTAAGTCTCCCGGCCAACCGTGAGGTCAGCCATGGTGACAGTTCTGATATGGATTTTGCATATCTAAACTTGACTACAACCCTGAAGAGTAATGTGGAAATAATCCGAACTAAATTACAACATAACAAAATATTGAGAGAGGGAAGCAACGCTATCAAATAACCATCAAAATATTCAAATAAGCGAACCATAGAAAATAAAATTGCATTTAGTTAATTAACTCGCTGTGGGTCTGGGTTTAGATACATTCTGGGGTCGTAATATTATGTTGAACCCCTATAAAAGATAAATTACAGTCCTGTGTAAGTTAAACCAAAAGAAAAGAAATTCTTCAGACAATTTAATGGTTCGTAAGACTACAACCGGTGGGATGCATAGATACCATCTGACAAAACTATTTACTTAAACAAAAACTAAGAAAACTAACCAAAGTAGCCATGACCATATAACTTAAGATCTCGTTCCGACTATTCTGGAGTGGAGCAAGAAAAGAACCTGGAAAAATAAGTTGTGTTAAATGGAAACAACGACATAGCCCTCAATGTACCCAGAATTTGACCTTGGTAACCCTTATGCCCAATGCAACGCATAAAGTTAATATTGCACTCTTCCCACCTGCCACAGCATTTTAATAAATTGAAATTTTCCAAGAAAAAAAGCAACAAAATTATATTTTTACAACTATTAAATAATAAATCCACATGAACTAAATATAGTATAACAGTTTCTTCACACATACTCCCATTCTGGCCGGTGATAAAATTAACCCATTCACTGAATTCGGTCTTTAGACTGCTGTGGCACATGAAATTCTCCACGGAAATTTTCAAAATCGTACCAGCGCGGTCTCTTTGACTGCTTACCCGAAATTCTTCGGAAGGATCAGTCACATCCTCCATTGATTTTTTTTACTCGCGGAGCTGATGCCACTCTAGCAACCCAGGATTAACAAAACAAAAAAAACTAAACGGAAAAAAATTTAAGAATGCGCACGGTCGAATATCTGAAATTTGGGAGTTCATGACATAGTTGAGATACCTGAAAAGCGGGGTTTCAATGGTGATATCCTAGGCAAGTATGTACCCCAAAAGCTAATAAGAAAATTTTAAAGCCTTTGAAATGATGAGGAAAAATTGCAAACGGAGATGGGTTAAAATTAATGAACAATGGAATAGAAGGACCAAATTGGGCAAGAGGGCTTAAGAGTAGATGCTTACCTGTTGTTACAACAGGGACCATGGCTCACACCCAAGGAGGGATGACTGTAGTTAACATCGTTGCAGTTTGTGAGTTGGGTTACCATTATGCAGTAAAGAATATAGCAACAATTTCATAATAATTACACACCCTCACGTTAGCACTTCGCAAGTGGTGGACATTGCTCCGACCATGCAGTCCTGGAGATTGCGGGTGAAATTGAGACAAGTGAAACCCCTGTTGCGATGCGAAAGTAAAAATCGTAAGGAACCCCTTAATATTGATAACTTAGAAGACGTTGCTCACCCAATGAGAAGACTACTCTCGCCATGCAAATCTGCACACTAATATTCCTCGTGCTTTCTTTCGAAACCAACCAAAGAATACGAAAGAAAAAAATATTAATTGAATAGACTTTCACTACCTCAATCCATTTCTGATTAAATCTACTGTCCTCGTCTTTCTGCACCTGCAACGCAAAACACTCAAAGCAGCCTTTAAGAACTTTACACGGTCGGAGACTCTACGCTCCACCAGTGAGGTCTGGTACTTTTCTTCCAACAAAATTGTCTACTTCCAACTCCAAGCCTCTTGTTGGAATACTTACGAACGTTCCATGCATTCAGATGTAATATGCGGATCTGGCATTACTCAAGCGATACCCAGATTTGTAGGGAACGACTCATGACACGAATCCACTTGTGTTCCACTATTTGTACACTTCATACATGGACGAGCTTCCATCCAGATTATAATTCGCACATCCGAAAACAACTCGCATCACTGCTTCTACAACAAGGACTCTTCTTCGTATATCGTCGAATCCTCCAACTGTGCAGCATGAGCAACAACAAATGACCTCATCCATGAAGTGATGGCCTGGATGTTCCCTTTGCGCTCTTTAAATCTGTACTAGCATTACTGGATAGTGAAGATCTCCTTTGAGATGATCTCCTCTGTCAAGAATCAAATTGGCACTGGTTCGCTGATCTAGATCCGCCCTGGTGCCAGATCTGCCTCTGCGCTACGCAAATCTTCCTCTTCCATGGAGGTGTATGGATGCCCCATGTTTGACTCTCTCCTAGCGGTAGATCCACACCGGATCTGACTAGTTCTTTGTTCATCCAAACATTTCACACGTAGACCTAACCAGATGTATCTTGATACACATATCTATATCCAGTATCTTCATACACATACCTATCCTTCATTTAAGTAGATCTGTTCACAATTACATTTTACACAGCATATCTGGCCAATAAAACTTAACATATCAGAAGAAAAAGAATAGACACGGCAATATCATTACTCCCACTCTAATACCACTGTCATATTTAAAAGGCGAGGTAAAATAGAAATATTAATCACGAATAGAAATAACCAGCAATCATACATAACAAGTATCAAGAATTATTTAGGAAAACCCTTACTCTAAATCTAGCCTAATAGAATTTTATTAGATTTTGGCTAAAATATTTACCAAATTTGTAGTGAGTTTTACTCAACCCAAACAAGAATTTGTAGGGAGTTTTACTCAACCCAAACAAGAATTTGTAGGGAGTTTTACTCAACCCAAACAAGAAAAATTTCAGAGTGTTACCTGTTGCGAGGCTGGAAGCATGTCCTCCCTCCAGGATGATAACGAGAGGCCACCATGGAAGTTCCAGAGCTTCGAGGAGAAAAATTCGTAGGCACAATGAAACCTCAGCTCGCGCGCAGCGAAGAGATTAGTTACCAAACCGCCTCAATCAATCCCAGCCGTTGGATATAGGTACCTTGTCACCAGCTAACTAGCCACCATGCAAACAGCCACATGCCACCAACATGCAAATCATCAGAGACAAATGTTTGACACAGGGACGGATGGCTCCAATAAGCCACAGCTATAGCGACTATCCTAAGTTTCATCAAAATATGCATTTGTTAAATTTCAAATAGATTATCCTAAGTTTCATCAAAATCATGTAGTCTCCCCGGCAATAAGAGGTGCAAGTTGAAAGTTTGGATAAAAGTGTGTTTGCAAGCATATGAGCAGAAAATTTTATTTCAAACATTGGTTTAAACTTAACATGTACCGAAAATTCTATTTGGTCAAAGTTAATTAATCGTTGGTCAACGATCTATCGATTGCTATTAGTCCTAGACAGGGACTAATAAAATGAAAAAATTGTAAATGGAAGGAAAGATATCGTAATTAATGGCACCAAACCAGATGCCATAGAATTTTTATCCTTCTACTTAGGAATTTGTTTCATGCTATTTATGTGAATTTGTTTATATAACAACAATGGACAACTAATAATGATAGTATGATGTCTTGATTTATTTATTTTGTTAAGAAATTTGGATTTTTGAATGCTTGTTTCAACCAATAATTGCTTTAAAAAAAGGTGGACCATCGTTTTAACTTCTCCACGGCACCCAAATGCAGGTATCATTAGTACAAAATATCAAGCCGCCAAGGTAGCATGCTGAGCATTTCCATGCACTCTAAGGCTAAAAAAGAAGCAGAAATGAACCAAGTGCAATGCTAAATCAACCCACCGCATTGTATCCCTTGCTCTGTAGTGGAACTCTGTTGTGCAAAAGGGTTTAGCAATATACAAAATCGAAGAAGATAAAAACATATCCATTTTCATAAATAGAAATAATTATTATGTAGACTTACAATTAACAGAGATAATCGGATGGCATTCACACAAAAGGAATCGGATGGTCTGTTTTTCAGAACTCGTCTCGTACTCCCACTCAATTGGATCGTGCTATGCAACATGTAATTCATAGAAATTTCCATGGGATTATAGTTCTCCTTTTGGATTCCTTCGACATGCCTTGAGCGTTTAGAGGATGGTCAAGACTGGTGGTATGCATGCATCTGCATTCTCTGTCTAGATGCCAAAAAGTTAGGCATCAACTCTCACTTAGTTGTGCACCAACCAGCGGTTTGATTCGCTCTCTCCACCCATGGAAGGCATGGAAAGCTCCTTATTTATTTCATCGTCTCCACAACGGCTATGCTTTTTTCAATTTACTATTTCCCAGAACACGTCATGTCCGTTTTATGCACCTGCCATCCCACACTCTCCGCCATGTTTTCCGGTTTAAAGTGCTTTCTCTGTGGTCACCACACTCCTAGATACCCATTTTCAAATTCAGAGTGGCGTTGTTGGGCGATGTAGAATTGACTTTAAATTTGTTAAAGTCCGTGACCTATATTATAAATTTGGAATTATATATGAGTGGCAAAATTTATTAATCTAAATGCAAATTAGAAATATTCTAATTATAAATATAGTAAAATTTATTAACCATAAATTTAATATTAAAATACTAAAATTTGTTAACCATCCTTGTGATATTAGTAACTTAACTATCCATTTGAGATTAACAATTTTGCAAGTTAGTTATTAAAAATTAATGTAACAAAGTAAGTAAGGAACACATTACATTTTTAAGATTTATATTAAATATATTAATCACATGTCTAAATAATATACTTATTCAATACTATATATATAACTAACAATGCTGAAAATTTTGACTTTTTAATTCTAAAAGAATAAAATCCACATCAGTTAAATAATTTATCTCAAATTTGTTTTTTTATTATCATTATTTATTTCATTTTTATTTCTTTTAATATGAAATTTTATATTATTAAGATATACATATAAATTATATTTAAAATTTTACATACTTTGACAAGGAATAGTCATTGTAGCAGTTGTTTCTTGTCTATTATTTAGTTATTTCTAATTGATTATAATATTTTTTGTGAGCAAATTATTGTCATTTATTATAGTGAATGTATGGTTAATCAAAATATAAAGATTTTTATATGTTAATCAATAGCTTTATCTAATATAATTTTTCATGCTTCAACTAATACATTCTCAATGCTTTAAATGGAAAAATATTGCTCGTTATCTCAAAGCTTCATTAGCTTCATAACCTTGATTCTAACTATAATATCACTAATTTAGCTTACAATCCTTTTGTGACCATCACAACCATCATGTAAAAGAAACTAAGTAAAGGTGAAGATACTCCCACAAGGCACACCAAAGGGCCTTTGTAACACATAGAGAACCCATGTATTTACATTGAAGGTAATTCCATTGATATCCTAGAATTTTGAAAATATGTAATTGAATAGCAATAGGAGCATTGAAGAAGAATATATGCAATTTACCATGAATTATACTTGTGCCCAAAGCTACCATAAGGTATTCTAGTACCTATTTGGAGGCATGAGCTTCTCCTAATATTGGTGCAAACATAAGAAGAGTTTCATCTACAAATTGTTGATAAAATGCAATTTGATCATCCCCGTGAAGTTCCATACCCCTAGTTTTGTTTGAGGGTACCATAACCTTAATAGCTCAACTCATTCCTTTTTCCCTTTAATAAGAAGTAGGATAATGGGTCTCCTTGTCTAATTCCACAAGGTGGACTAAATGTTGAGGAGGGTGGTCTATTAATGAGAATCAAGAAGAAATCTTTGGAAATAAGAGAGATAATCTAATTTATCTATTTTTCAGAAAACCCAAAGGTGAATAGGATGTGATAGATGTATTGCTAGTTGAGTATATCAAAATAATTGGGCATGTCAAGCTTAATGTCCATACTCAAATTTTGAAATCATAGATTGAATCAATTCATGGGCCAAAAGGATGTTATAAAGGATCTTTCCACCTTCACCATAACTAGATTTCTCCTAGAAGATGAGATTTTACATTCTTTGTCATGTCTTCCTTAGGAATAAGTGTGAAGTAGGCGTTATTGTGTTGTGAGTATTGGGGATGTTATGCAAAATAAGTAAAATATTGATAGCTAAATGAATGAGAGAAGAAAATAAAATTATTCCATTTATCCATGTTTTAACATCAACATCATAACACAGTTTCAACCCTAAAACACAATTAGCTCTTGAAGTTATAGTGAGTTGCTAACATTGAAAAGGAATTGACAAATTACTACTAATATTTTTCTCACTAAAACAAAAAGGTATTTAAGGGATTCTATTGAAAGAATTACATATAACATCCCCAGTTTGATTACTTAGAAGCACAACAAAGCCTTTCTCATGCATATATCAATTCAAGACATGGAACTAGTAGCCATTTAAATGTTCAAAGAAAAACTCCTATACTAGATGGGTTTACCTATACCAGATGGCTTTACCTCCTCCTCCTCATCCACCATGACTTCCTCCTCTTCCTTTCTTGAAAACTTAGCAACAAAATTAAAATTGCATATGATTTCATCGTCTTTATTTAGAATACTTATTGAGTCATTCTTTCCTCCTCCTTAGAAAACTAAAAAAAATAAATTAAAATTGTATATCATTTCATTCTCTTTATTTAAAATACTTATTGATTCATTATTTACCGTGATAATTGAGATATATACATGGTAATGTAACAAATAATATGTAAAAAGAAAATGCCATATAAATTATTAATTATGAGAACAACAATTTAATTTATAAAAAATTGTAAATTTTATATAAATAATATGTAAAACTATTCAGAAATCACAAAAAAATCAATATTTATTTTGAATCTCTAGTACTATTTAAAATCAATAAATTAGTTATATAAAATCTTTAAGAAATAAAACAAACAACAATCTATAAATATAAGTAACATTCAAACGCAAAACACAACGAAACTTCAGAAAACTTCAGCTAATCATAAGAATTACCATGGAAGACCACAATGCATGTTCTACAACCATAATAATATTACAATCTCGCATATCTGGTCTCAAATGTAACTACAAATATGTTCCTCATGATTAGACCAAATCAGGTTACGGTGGATGAAATACAAGATTACAAAAACAACAGTATGTCATTAATCCCTTCGCTCCTCATGTATACGTGTATTTCAATACCTTCTCTGTGTTTCAACTAATTGATCATGATCTCAACTAAATTCTAGTTAGTCAGCTTTTACTCTTATCTTTGTTTATTTCGCAGAAGCAAATTTAATTGGCTGGGGTGAGGACTAATTGTAGTTGAGTGGGAGGACGGAGGAATATTGATGATGAAGTGCCCAGACTTTCCAATGTGTGAACAAAAGGATAATGGAACCCGAAAATTATCAATAAGTGTGTCCTATAAATGCAGAAAAATAATTATAAACAAGATCTCAACATTTCAAATTATCCATAAATGCTATCCATAGTTGCAGAAAACAAGGCCTACCTTGGCGTCGATAAGCAACTTCTATGCAACTATATGTTATTAAAATATTTATTATTTTTAAGATCTTAACCCTACGATTTATGTTGATTATGTAGTAGTATAGGTGTTGTGTAGGGTGGGAAAATGTATTTATGTGCTGAAAGTTCATCTACTCCAACGACGTCTTCCTACTCAGATAAGATCATATAATGAGATGCCGAGATCGAATAGCCGGCCAACATGAAATCGGTTAAACATTCGATCTCGTGTGGGTTTGGACGAATTAAATGAAGATGGAAGATTATCTCCTCCGAAGATTAGATGAGTTCCAAACATTGCCTATGTTTTACATACTTGGCCACCATACAGCTAGTGCAGTTTCCTTGAAATCTATCGAATAATTGAATAGTTCTTGTGCTCCATAAAAAATAAGCATGGTCTCCTGATCTCGGGCTTCAGATTTCGATCCTAGGTTGGCTGGTTGAAATTCGTATCAAGAACTATATGAATTTTACACTAATATGAAAAAATGAGTTTATACTTAGTCTGGAAGCCTATCCTAAGGGAGACCTTCAAAATATTATAAGTGATTTTTGTTGCACGCAACACAAATTTGAAAGCCAATACAGAAAGCAAAACCTAGTTCTTTCCTAGTTTTTATATGCGTAAGTTAAAATAGGAACATCTTTGCGTTTTTACAAAAGCAGCAACAGACGCCCGTGGATAAACATCCATTTTTCAAAGGATGTGAAAGTATGTAATTAAAAGGCCGAACCTGGTTATATGTTGGTTTACCTTTTGATACTTCAGACCTTTACGTTTTATATACATTCCTTGTCGCCTCAGAACAGAGCTTTTAATTTAATATGAAATTGCATTACAATCTCTGTGCGTTGTTTAATACTGTGATCGTGGAGTAACTATCTCGTTGTGCCAAGAATGCGGACGGGCCCTGCGTGCATGGTATACCAATATTTTAATTACGTTTGCATTGTATTTACATTGTGATTTTAATTACATTTTACAGTCAAGAGTTTGAATGGTATTTGATATTGATTTATATGCTCAGGGATTTGATTGATGCTTACGTTGTGTTTATGAATGCGCTGTTAGATGTCTGTGTATGTGCTCAAACAAACCCTCATCTGGATTGTGAATCATATCCTGTAAAGGATTCAATCCAGGGTTTCTTTGTAAAGCACTGATATGGACGATGCTTATGATTTTTATTTTGCATGCTTACAATAAATATGCATGACTGTTGAGTGCCATTAAACAGGGGTTTCATGTTTGGTGTCTCTGTCTGTGTAACCCCTTATTTTTATTAGTACAACCCACTTATTATATTGATGTACCCATGTAGTTCCCATATTTTTACTATTGTGCCTCATAGAAGGCCGCTATTGTTATTATTGTGCCCTTACATTATTATTGTTATGTAGGCTCTGATTATATAATGACCCCTTAGACTCCTATATATAGAAAGGAGGTCTTTTCATTTGTATCATCCAAGAATTGTTCATTTATGTAATGTAAAGGAGGTTGCCCACTCAAAGAGGTTGAATTCTAAGGAATTGATATATCTTTTTTATCTTTTCTTGAGCTAGTTTCATAACAAACTATGAAAAGATTACCATGATTTTCTCAAGATTGAGTAGCCTCTGCACTATCTCTCTCTCTCTCTCTCTCTCTCTCTCTCTCTCTATTATTATATATATATTTCTATATATATATATATATATATATATATAATATTCTATATATCTATATATATATATCACAGCTTCCTAGATAAGCCCAGGCCATTACTCAACCAAAATTTGTATTTTCCAAGTCCCTATATCCTTGTGATGTTTCCATGGGAATTAGCCCCCTATTAATTAGGGAAATTTCTCAATATGAATTGCGCAATCCTCACAGGCCTTCTTCTGACTGCATGCACCACCTGTACAATTTGGATGATTATACAGCTAATAGTACATTGTCCCTTGAACTCCAATCTCAACTGGGTAACTCTCATATTTGACACACATGATTTATCTATGAGTGAATTATCAGTTAACTAGTTCAACAATGAAGAAACACCCCAATGTCTCACCTCCTACTAGTTCTTCCATTAGTTGGAACTAGTTTAACTAACATTAACTCAATTAAACTGAATTAATTAATTACAACTTAAAATAAACTCAACTGGGGCTCCTATAATGTAGGAGACACTCTACATGACTCATGTTATACCCTAAACTAAATCAACTAATAAAACTAAGTCAATTTAACTTAGTTAACTCATACAAGCTGTCTTCTGATGTGGAATTACAATTTTATCCCTGATTTAATTGAAGGAAAAAAATAGTTTGGGTTTTCCTTGTTGCATTTTCTATAAATTTCAACCCAACACATCTACATTTTATCACATAGGTTGATACCCTCTTTTTTTCTCAAGTTATTTTGCACTCAACTTGAACCCTCCTAGCCTCATAGCAAGTAGACAAACTTCCCACTATTAGTTATTTAATGCCTAGTACTTGTTCCACTATCTAGCCATACCCCTTCTATGCTAGGTGGGCCTCAGGATCTATTGTTTATTTGCCATCTAAATTTCATTCTTAACAAATCAAAATTATTGGGATTTCCATTTGTATTTCAGAATTTATTTTCAGTGAAATGGAATCCATTCTATAAAATCACAATCGATACTCATTAACATCTCTCATCAATGAATATGTTATTATTTATTATTATTGAATTTGAACTGTCTCCAATATTTATTACAATGACTATTGCTCATGCAAGTCCCTAAATTCAAATAATAGTTCACATAATTAAAAAAAATAAGGACATTACACCATGGGTACCCTTATTACTATATTTATGTTACATGGAGACATGTCATAACAAGTATTTTTTATTTCCCTTTACAATGGTTATGTTTCATTGTGATGTTCATCTTTCTATATTAATGTGAAATTGTATATCCTTTTTTTTCTTTCTTAGTAAGGACTAATTCTATTAGAAGAAAATAAAAATATAGTTACAAGGAGGTCGAAACCTCAGAGGAGAGCCGAAACTCTCCATCAGTACATCCAGACTATCCCGGGGTTGGGAAAACCAAATAGAAAATGCCGAAAAGCCATACATTAAGAACTGAGCATGTTGGTAAACCATAGAAAGGTCATATGGAGGGTTGTAACCATGCTATCTATACTGTCCAGATACCCAGAGGCAAAAAAAACTGCAGAACCATAGACCCGTTGCAAAAATACATTATCAAAACCAAAGAAACATAGTGCGGTGATCTGGAGAGCAAAGAGAAAATTCGGGGAATAAAACAGGGCTCAGGAGGCATCAAATGACTGTGCCATCGTCCTTAACTTCCTCCACCACTGGGCATGCATTGCCCACCCAAAAATCGCCCTCAATATCCTCAGTATCCATACCGCTGCCACTTGGAAGACCCAACGAATGACGAATGCCACAGGAACAACTTGTCGAGTCAACAGAGCCCGAGACTCCCTAGAGGTTGTCGTCTAGTGGCTTGATATCATCAAGAACACTTCCCTCTGCCTGCACATCATTGTAATTGAACACATTGCCAATGTCTTCTCCACGCTGCTCACTTCCATGGCCACTTCGAGACTGCGTCGCCGAGGTATGCACAGAAACACTATGCCAAGCCTCTTCCTCCGCAAAGATGACAGTGATGCTGGCCAAGAGAATAGGCTTGTTCAGGCTACTTTGAAATTTGAAATGGGTGGTTTTGAAGGTGTTATGCAGGAAAGGCATACCACAAGAACTGTTTTGATGCAGAATTGCACAAGCTGAGGGAGGGGACACAGGAGCCATAGGGATTTTAGGCAAATGAATAGGTTGAGATCACCCATGGCCTCCATGACTGCCACCATAGCGACTATGAGCACGGTGGTGCACCATTATCAAAATGCATAGACAACTTGAATGGGAATTGAAGCAGGCCGAAGCAAAGCAGGTGCCGAAGAAAGGGAGCCACTTAAAATTCCGAAAAAAGACATTTAAGGTTGCATCCGGAGCACTGTAGGAATATAGAGTCTGAGGCAAGCTAATGTAGGAGGGCCAGGGGGAAATGATATATGAGAGAGCTGACGAACCCATTAGTAAAACCTCAGGAAACGTTTCTTGATCTAAGGGAGCAATAAATTCGGAATTCCAAGTGATCAGCAGGTACCCTGTGTGAGCCTGCTTTATCCAAGGGAAAGCATGGAGGAGTGTGTGATCCTGCCACTTGCAGGACTAGACGTCGACGCAAGAGAGCCACTCCATTAATGTGGCATTAAAACATGCACATCCGAGTTGAAATTGTATATCCTTTAATTCCTATATCACAATGTAATATTCATCAAATATTTTTAATTTTTCTAATTTTACTTTAAAATATTATGGCGTTAACATAAATATAATATATTGTCATCTGCATCTTACTGTTGAATTAATACTATATTAATATTAGATTAATGCAGTATCTTAATTTTATATTTAAATTTTTGTTGTTATTTTCATGTCCGAGGGACAAATATGATCCACTTGGGGATATTATTTTGGTCATACTTCATTCTTGTTGGTTCCATTCCTCACACAATCTACCAATGACTTATGCTTGATACCCTGCTTTTATCAAACAATAGTTTCATCGATGATATCCACACCAAGATATCAAAACGCAGGGTATTAGAAATACTAGATTCATAAAAATAATTCTGATTCAGTGAGATCTCAAAAATCCCTATTTCAAAGCTTAATTGGATGAGGGAATCAGATATGTCAGGTAATATTTTTTCTAGGGATATTCCTTAAACCTTGGGAACTAGAAATATTTCTTAGTTGGAACAACCTAATTTATACAGTAAACCTTAAAATGGAACCATAATTCAATCTCTCAAAAACCTAATCAACCTACGCTTCCTCGAGCTCACCTACAATCTATTTTCTGTAGGTCGTTCTGCTTGATTAGAGTGGGCTATATGATCTAGAAGAGTTATAGCTCGTGGGGTGGAAACAAAATGGGAACCTGTCATAATGGATGAAAAACTTGCAGAATTTATGTAGTCTCAATGTTGTAGGGAGTATATTGATGGGTTCGGTACCTTCACGTTTAATGAAACTTCAAAATTTGTAGAGGCCGCAACTATGGTAGAATTTGTTGAGTGGAGGGACACCAAAATATTTGGGAAGTTTGTCTTTGTTTTAGGAACTAGTTGCATATATAAATTTTCTCCAAGGTGCCATCACACCTAGTAGTTCTTCGAATAAAAAACTCACATATTTCAGCTACGCCAAACTTAATCTAACAACCAAATACTCGATGAAATCCACCCTCTTCTCCTAGACCTTGAACATCTTATGATCTATAGGTAAAAATATCATAGGAATATTAGCCCAAGATTTTGGTTCATTTTTAAGAACCTTACTATGATCCATGCATCTAAAAAAAACATAGCTAGGGTTCTATTGGCAAATCTCTGGAAGGGAAAATTGGTGCAAACACTATTTCCTTTTAGAAACAAATTCTAAGGAAAGATGTTGTATTTGTTGAGGGATTTTCTAGTTTTCATCACATTTGATTTTTTTCTGCTAGTTTCCATTGTAAGTTCATAATTAATTTAATTTAGTCTATTTCTACTCCAACCATTTATTTTTTATGTTTTCAATGTAATCTATTTTAGCTATTTTGAATTTTGAGAAGAGAAATCTCTCCTCCATGATTTCTCTTCATTTTTTTTCATGGTATCAGAGCACCACATTGGGTAATACCCTACAAAGAGCAACAAATCATCTTTTTTGGGCTCCCAAAGGAGAAGCAAGCATCATGAGAGGCCGAGGAGAAAGTGAAAAATTAGCTTGAATTTCGAACTTTCTCCTCTTTCCAAGCTAAGAAAAATTTGAAACGTTGATCTCTCTAGACTCTTATGGCAACCGTTGCTCCGATACCATGACAAAGAATCAAGAGAAATGGTGCATAAAATATTTCTCTTCTCAATATTATGAATAAGTTAGTTAAGAATACATTGGAAACATCAAGAATAATTTACTATAGAGAGCCTAAACTAATCTGGACTAACTGAAACTTAACTAGGACACTTGGATGGACAGTTTTGGCACCTACAAAGTTGTTGGAATTTAGATTCTCCAACACTCCCCCTTAATTGCAACGATATAAAAATTTAAAGTAAGATGCATGTTGGTCTATGTCTCAGATAGGTTTATAATTTAAAATAATTTGACTTCAAGTAGATTTACTTTTATTCTTCTCTTCTTCATGATCATGTACCCTCTAAATTGTTTCATATTTTTATTTTTGTTTTATCCTTCAAACCTTAGTTTCATTATTTGTTGGTGTAGAACTTCCATTGTCCCAAGTTGTCCAAGCATGTCTTGGACTTCTTTAAAAAACAACTTGTATGTGGAATATTACCACATGTCATCTTTTTCTCTATGATCTTCATCATCAATTTGTTGTAACATAAGTTTATAATAAAAAAATATTTCTTTGGGACTCCAATACCTAAACAATTTCATTAATTTGTTCTTCATGAATGTTGTCTTCAACATTCATTTCCGCAACTTCTATGTAGAATTGATTAAGACATGGTGTTTCAAGACATGCTTGGAGGGAAATTAATTCTTCTTCATAATTGCCCTGTTCACCTCCACATTGGAAATAAATGGAAAGTTTAAAAACATCTATAGAACCACATTGGTTTTTTTTCTTTTTCTCCACAATGAAAGATTTCCCTTGTTGTGCTTCTATCTCTGATTTTGCTTCTATCTCTCTCTCTTCGACTTATTTACTAACCTATGTTACTGCAAATAGATTGCCTTCCACTTAGTTTTTAGATTGAAGTGGGATTTTGTCAACGAATAACATCATGTCGATATGAATTTTCTTTTGCATCATCTACAAATATTCATCATTAGCAAAAATTATTCATTAAAGTTTACATTAACAATATGAATTGTTGGATTCATCATAGCATTTATTGCTTCATGGTAACTTCACTATCATCAACAAGACCTGTTGTTAGATTCACCAAATTTTCATTAGTAAGATTTGTTGTTGGATTTATGAAATTTTCATCCACCTATTCCTGTACACGGTGGGATTCCTGAGCATTTATGTACTTCTTCTCTCTTGCTTCTAGAACTTCTTCACAATCATCATCCACTTGTGGTCGAGCACAGTGGAATTCACTAAGCTCTTTACCTTCTTGTAGATATGTTGCTATAGATCCTAGTTCATCTTCAACTTCAATGCTCCCCCTTACAAAAAAAAATCATCTCAAGGGTATCCCAGGGCTCCTTGGCTATCTTGGCTTTTGAAATCATGGGAAGAATGTTATCATAAATATATTATTTTATGAATTTTAATGTGAAGGCATCCTTTCTCCTCTTCAATTCCAATTTTTTGAAAACATCTTCATAGATCTCTAGTTGTTGCTTCGACTTTCTTAGCCTCTTGGCTTTTCCCATTTGTTTAGTGATGTCTCACTATGACTTAACAAGCTAATAAAACTTTAAACATAGTGGCTATGCCTCCACGGTGGCTTCTTTCTTGCTCAACTTTGAAAAAAAGAGGACTGTATACAAATTCTCTACAACTCCAATACTCAAAATTCATCTAAAGAATGCCCCCTTTATTTTTTTTAATAAAACCTCTTAAAAAAAGGAATTTTATTTTAAATAAGTCATTGACCTTTTCGAAAAGAAAATTTCAAACATGAGCAATGGGCTTTTGTTTTTGACTAAACGCTTTTGAAAATCACATATATTCTCCTTTTTAAAAACAAAATTCCTTTTCTAAAAAAAATAATCATCATTTCTTTTAAATAACAAAGAATTAAATTAGACTTCATTGCAAAATGGTGGTTTCCTTACGAAGTTATTGATTTTTCATCCCTCGAACCTTTACATAATGCAATTAACTTTTTGTGCTTGATAGGGATTAGTGCTTGGCACTCTGGATTCAATTTTTTCCCCTTGTTCCGCACAAGGTATTTCACTACAACAAGCTCCTCTTTGATTACTGAAACTAGCATAAATGAAAATTGATCCTCTCTTTTCTATTAAAACTTGTGCTCCATAATTTGTGTAGTTCTCTTCACAATTTTTTGCATTTCTCTTCACCATTTTGTGCATATCTTCAACACATGGGGTGCAAAGATTTTATGTTTTTGAAAATTTCATAAGTTGGCGACATTTTTGCACAATTTCATGTTTGTCGAGATGTGAAACTAATGCAATGATCTCTCTTGATAGATACACAACTGATGCACCTATGCTTCTTCACAGGTGTGAAATTCAAGCTAATATCGTACTTTATCTTTGGCCTTTCATCCAAGAAGAAACTGCATCACTTTCGCATCTCAGCTAAGAATAAAGTGCAGAGGAAAATGGCAAGCTTACGAAATTGTGGATTTTTAAAAATTGTCGTAGTCTACCAAGTCAGAAAGGGAAAAAAATTGTAGACATACCTGTCATGAGGTGTGGAAATGACAAACTAAGTTTTCAAGGTTGAAGGTCAAAGGTTTATTTGTTTTGGATGTCTCCAAGATTTAAAAAAAAGGGGTTCACAATATTTATGCTCTCCATGTTGAGTTATTTCAAAATAATTTTAAAAGTTATTGGGTGCTTTTAAGTTTTTTTGAGAAGTATCATTTAACACTTTGTTTGAGGATCCTTTAAAAGCATAAAGAGACAATTTAAAAAAAAAAAATTTAATGATTTTTTAAAGGGATTTAAAAAAAGGAGAGTCTATTTTAATGAGAAAGAGGATTTTTTTAAGGAAGTAGTGTTTGATTTTCATTTTTTTAAGGGATATTTTAACATTAAAAAAAACTGGCTTCTTCCAGCTCTTTGCCACAGACCTCGACTCTACTTGGCAAAAATTACAATTTTTGGTCTCTAAGAATGAAGACATTTCTACAAGCCCAATATTGTAGGGATACATTTTAAAACGCCTATGTATAGATGACCCAAGAAGAATGGAAGACCATGATGAATAATAAGAGGAATGTATACATTGAGCTTAGAAAGAAAGAGCATAGAGTTGAATATTGGATACATAACTGTGTCGATGATTATATATTCGACATGATAATTGACACATCTAGAACAAAAGAAGCTTGGGATATTTTGAAAATGCATATCAAGGTAATGATATAGTGAATACTATTAAATTGTAGAGTTTGAGAGCCTAGTTCAAAACCCTGAAGATGACTAACACAGAGAATGTGGACCAGTACATGACTAGAGTCATGAGAATAGTAAATCAGATCAAAATCATTGGTGAAATGATTATAGATCAAAATATTGATGAAAAATTCCTCCGAACCCTACCCAAGAAATATGAAATGATTGTAATAGCCATTCTAGAATACAAATAATTTATAACCTTCTTAGTAGGAAAATTTACTAGATCACTTCTGGAAAATGAGACAAGACTTAGTTTGACAAAATATTTCATGGAACAGGCTTTCAAAGAACATCTCTCTGTTGGTAGAAGGATAGGAAGGGGATATAATGGCGGCATAAATCAATGCAGAGGTTGAGTCAAAGGCATATCAAAACATCATCATGCAACACAGTAGTGGAGACCTGAAGAAAACCAAACACATAGAAGCAAAACATGGAGAAAATCTAATGTTCAATGTTATTACTACAAGAAGTTTTTGTGTTATTATCATCAATAAAGAAAGAAACTGTTATGAAACCAACTCAAAACGAGATAGAAAAGATAGATCAATTCATTAGAAATAAGCCTCTTCGAGGGGGAAACCTCCTTTACATTACACAAATGAGCAATTCTTGGATGATACAAATGACAAGACCTCCTTTCTATATATAGGAGTCTAAGGTGTCATAATATAATCACAGCCCAAATAACAATAATAATGTAAGGGCACAATAAAAAAAATAGTGGACTTCTATGGGGCACAATAACAACAATATGGGAATACATGGGCACAACAATATAATAAGGGGGTTGTACTAATAACAATAAGGGGTTACAGTAGTATTATAAGGACCTAACATGCCATTCTCCTTTAAAAAGTGTTTTCCTCAATGCTTGAGTAGTTCTTGATGCTTTTGTATAAAATTCTTGTCCTCCCATGTGGAATCTTCAACGGGCAAGTTCTTCCACTTGATGAGATACTCTGAAATTGATCAATTTCGTAGCTGTCAAGTTCTTGTTTCTATGACCGCTCCAGGTTCCAATATGATTTTTCCTTCCTCATCAAGTTCTGACAATATTGTTTGAACTAGGATCTTTTGCAACATTTGAATGAATGGCTACACTTCTTCATCCTTCTTCCATTCCTCCCTTGCTTCGTTTATCCAGTCTGGTTGGATAATACAAATAACACAAAACAATGCTTCCACATCCTCATCCTTTCTTGAGAGTGCATATGCAACAACATTCTTCTTCCCTATTTTTCTAGATGATTTCAAGGTCCATTTTTACCTTGAAGAGCCTTCCCATTAGGTAAGGTCACCATTTATTAAGTGGATGTCGTATGGCTAACATTTCCTTCTCATAAATATCTTGCTGGAGATGTAGCCATAAAAATACCCAATCACCTACATCAAAACTTCTTTCATTGCAATGTTGATTTTTCTATTGTTTCATTTGATTCTACACCAAAGTGGCGTTATCTTTTAAAAGTTGGAGAGCTTGTTATTGATTCTCTATTTGATCTTTCACTACTTGAATATTTTTCTTATTGATATGTCCTTCTATCTTGAGAGTTTGAGGAGTGTTAATTTCTTCCAATGCTTTACAAGATATGGCAGAATTCATTTCTTGATCCAACATCGTAGTGAAAAAAGTTATAGTAGAAAACCACGATGACCTATTTGGAGCAGAGAAACCCTAGAATCCAAAGCTCTGATACCAAATGTTATGGAACCAGCTCACAAAAAGATAGAAAATATAGATCGATTCCTTAGAAGTAATCCTCTTCAAGGGGGCAACCTCCTTTACATCAAAAATGAAGAATTCTTGGATGATACAAACAACAAGGCCTCCTTTCTATATATAGGAGTCTAAGGGGTCATAATATAATCAGACACAACATAACAATAATAATGTAAGGGCACAATAATAATAATAGTGGGCTCCTATGGGGCACAATAACAACAATATGGGGACTACATGAGCATAACAATATAATAAGGGGGTTGTACTAATAAAAATAAGGGGTTACACTTGTAGTATAGGGACCTAACAGAAACAATCATATCAAGAAAGAGGCAGTGTCCATATCTCCAAGAATGAAGGATAATTCTCTGAAGAAATATTTCTTTCCTACCATATTTCTGAACTCACTCAAGACAGGGACCTTTGGTTGTTGGACAATGGTTGCATCAGCCATATGAAAGGTAAACAAAAAATATTTCTTATCTTGATGCTTCCATAACATTAGAAATTACTCTTAGATATCATTCTTGTATTAAATCTTAAGGGAAAGGTATTTTTCCTATTCTTACTAAATAGAATCAACACAGATACATATATGATGTTTATTATATTTCACATATGAAGAATAACCTTATTAGTTTAGAACAATTGACGAAATGCGGTTATGAAGTAATATTTGAAGGGAAAACATGTTATATCTATGACAAACATCCCAATAGAAGACTGATAGAAAATTTTACAAAAAACAAAAATTTGATTTTTCCAGTGACTCTTAGAAGTCGAAATATTTTGTAGTTTTTTGCCCACAATGTATCAAGAATATATGAGTCTCAACTATGGCAGTCGACATATGGCCACATCCCACTCAGGAGGTTAAGTTTGGTTTAGAAACATTCAATATTCATTCGTCTCCCTAATATGAATGAAAAATATTGTGGTTATGAAATTTGTGTTTAGGCAAAGCATAAAAGAGATAGCTTTCCCACATCTTCCAGTAGAAAAAATATCCTTTAGAGGTATTCCATATAGATATGTGTGTCCCAATGTACACATAGTCCATTGGTGTTACTATTTATTTTTCGACATTAACAGATGATTATAACAAGAAGATATGATTGTATTTAATCAAAAATAAATCATATAATTTCTCAAGATTTAAAGAGTTCAAAGCAGAAGTAGAAAATCATAGTGGAAAGCCTTTAGAATTCGTTAGGTCAGTTAGAGGAGGACAATCGAGATCCAATAACTTCAAATATTCTTGTCAGTGACAATGAATCATAACGTAGAACGAGGCAATATATACTCCACAATAGAATGGAGTAGCAGAAAGAAGAAATCATTCAAACATGAACATTTCCAAATGTATCCCCCATGAGAAGAAGTTGCCAAAATAACTATTGGGCTGAAGTAGTTTCAACAACATTGTATGTTTTGCACAAATCTCCAATAACGAGTGTCCAAGATATAGTACCTCAATAAGCATGGGATGGTAATAAGGTAAATGTATATCATTTAGAATTTTTGGATTAGTAGTAATTATACATGTTCCAGAGAAGCTAATAAAAAGCTTTACGATAGAAGTGAAATATGTATTGTCATAGGCTATAGTGAGAAGTTAAAGGCCTACATAGTTTACAATCAAGTCACCAAGGAGCTCTTTTTATGAAGAGATGTTAAATTTTTTGAAAATAAATTTTGCTCTGCTCATGTTGATGAACCTTCAGACCAAAACTTTTATCCACCATAGCTACAAAGATTGCAGGTTCAAGAAGAGCCATACCACTCTGAAAATGGTGCATCATCAAGTAGTGAGTCCACCAGTGATTCAACATATTCATAATAAAATTAGAAAACATAAAGCATCAGAGAAATATATGAGCATGAGAATGAGTTTGACCAACAAAATACGTTTTCATTTTGTTCATCTCAACCAACCCATTTTTAAGAAGAAGCTAAATACAAACATTGGGTTGATGCACTAAACATAGAAATTGTTGCCATAGAGGAGAACTAGTCTTGGGAGTTAGCTAATCTCTTATGAGACAAAACAAATATTGGTGTAAAATGGGTATATAAGAACAATTTGGATGAAGGAGGAAAAATTCATAAACATAAGGTAGGCTAGGTTGTCGGAGGATTCTTACAATAGGTCGGTGTTGACTATGGTGAAACATTTGATTCTATAGAAAGGTTAGACACTGTTAGAACCATTTTATCCATAAAAACTCAATATAAATGGAAGTTCTATGAACTTGATGTAAAATATTCTTTCTTAAATGGTACATTGCATGAAGAATTTTATGTATCGCAACCTCCTGGTTTTGAGGTTTTAGGAAATCAACATAAGGTATACATATTGAAATTTTTTTTATATGGTTTGATTGAAGTTCCAAGAGCTTGGTATGATTTCCTCGACACCTATCTCATCAAAGGTGGCCTTTCTAGAAGCAACCATGAGCCAACTTTGTATACCAAAACTCATGAAGGTAAAACTCTTATTGTATGTCTTTACATAGAAGATGTTATTTATACATGAAATATGATGTTAGAAGACTTCAAAGAAGCAATGCAAATAGAGTTTGATATGACTGATCTACGGGTCATGAAATACTTCTTAGGCATTGAAATTCCCCAATTTTCTAATGGATTTTTTGTTGGTTAACAAAAATATGCCAGTCGCATCATCCAAAAGTTCGGAATGACCAATTACAAACCAACTAATATATAAATTTATCAAAGAATGAAGCTGAGCAAATAAGATGTAATACCACCATTTGATCCCACATTATATAAAATTATTGCTAGTAGTTTATTATATCTCTTTACAATTAGACCTTCTAGCATGTTTGTAGCAAGTTTTGTCTCCAGGTTTATGCAGTCACATAGGATTTATCATCTGAAGGTTGCAAAAAGGATCTTAAAGTATATTGCAGGGACGCAGAATATGTAGCAAAACATTTAGCATCTTATCAAGCAGTGTGGTTGAGAATATTATTGAAAGATCTATCAAATGTTCAAAAGGATCCAAATCCTATTTAGTGTGACAACATTTCAGGAATTTCATATCAAGAAATCATGTTTTTAAGAAGAAGAGATTGCACGTTGACACACGTTTTCATTTCATTCGTGAGCTTGTCAATGATGGGGACATAGTACTTGCTTCTTGCAGTTGGAAAGATCAGCTTACAAATATTTTCACAAATTTGTAGGGAAAAATGTATTTCAATTTCAAAGAGAGCAATTAGGAATTGTATGTGTCTCTACTTGTAAAAGGTGAGATTGGGAGTGGATGTTGAGATATTAATCTCACTTTCTGCTAGGTGTTATCAAATTTGATTTTTTTGTCTGGTAGGTTTCATAGTCAATTTAGAATTACTTTAGTTTATTCGAGTTCTACTCCAGTCAATTATTGTTTATGTTTTCTATTTTAGTTGTTTTGAATATTAAGAAGAGTAATATTTTCTCCACAATTTCTCTTTAGGTTTTGTCGTAGTCCCTCAGAAATTACTTTTCCATCAAGGCGGTTTCCTAGGAAACATCAGGTTGAACAAAACAATCCTATCAGGCTTTTAGGATTTGGTGTGAAAATTACAATGTTCTCCTCTGATAGAAGGTCACCATCTGAATCGACTAACCACAAAACTTATTCAGTTTCTTTGGATAGAATCTGCATGTGTCAACCCCCACCATGAGCATCATGAATATCCTGAAATTGAGTATGGTTGAGATAGAATAACAAGGATCCTCTGAGATGGCATATGAAGCCAACATAAAAAAGGTGTCACATGTGATAAAAAAGGGGCACTTGTTCAATAGATTATCGAGTTTTGTATGTGGTAGTGACTTGCAAGAAACCATTAAATTTGTTAGTGCCATACTCAAAGATGTTGGTAGCTGAAGACGCTAGTGGCAATGGTGTTGAATGCTAGTAGCATATAATGAATGGATCTTGTAATGGGATAGACACCATCATGTGGTGATGATGTTAGTGTAGTCAAGGAAATAGTCCCATGGAAAACTCGTTCCCAAGAATCTGCAATTTGTGGGGACGAGGCACTTACCACTATAGAAATTGGAGATGTCATTAATACAAATATAGAGACCATCCATAGGAACCCTTTAGTGAAAATGAAAGATATCATCCACTTAGAAATTCATTTCAATTTACTTCAAGAAGTTCAAGAGGTACAAAAAATTGGACCAAACATACCATAGAAATAGGGTCTTGTCATGATTTATGAAATGTCATCCACATTCCTAGTTGGAAAATGTCGTGCCTCATGTTAACAATGATCCTTAGGTAAATAAGGATTACATATCTCATTCCATTGGCACAAATTCGCTCAAATAAGGGACATAACTCAATAATAGAGAGAATTTCATAGACGACACAGTTCCATGCCCACTATTCCATGTCATGGAGGGCATTGAAGTAGGCCTAAAAGTCCTTGAAGTCGGGGAGGAGGTATGATTTGGTTCCATAGATGGGGAGGGTTCCTATATCATCTACTGTGGGAAAGGAAGTGATGGATTTTCCCCCATCATAGAACACATCATAGATCCCCCTTCTCCTGTACGTATACTTTTTGTTGGGAAATTTGACATTTTCTTTAAGCCCTGGTTGTTATTCAGTCATAACCTACTCTAATACAACAAATCAAGATCTTGGGGGATAATTTGAGGAGTATGAAACTAAGGATAGTAAAATTGATTAAAGGGTGCATTCTTTGAATACATCGCAAAAACAAATTGAAAAGAGAGAAAAATATATACAATAAAATATCAGGGAAATTTTAAGGTCTAAAATGGGCCTCCTAAGAAAAATGTACAACAAAAATAAACTTTATAAGAACCATTAGGATTCAAGAGGATGATGTCAACCAAGGGGGATGATTCACCATTTTTGAAGTAAAAAAGTAAACAGACTAAAAAATAATAAAATAATAAAACTACGTTTTTCAGCTTGTATTTTCAACTTATCTCTCTAAGGTTTTACTCAAATTTCAAGTGGGACTACTCGTTGTAAGAAAAATTTAATTCCTCGTCGAAAGAGTACCCATGCTGCATACTTTTGATGGACCCTACTACATGAAAATTGAGAAATACATGAAAAAACGTCATTACAATCATGTTTTTAATGTATTTATCATTTTTCATGTAGTAGATTCCATCAAAGTATGCAACATGGGTACTTATTGGATGAGGAATCAAATTATGCATCCAATGAGTGTTCCCACTAGAAATTTGAGCAAACCCATAGGCAGATAAGTTGAAAATACGAGTTGAAATTTTATTTTTTTCTTTTTTCCCTCTAAAATTTGATGATGTAATCTAATCTTATTTTATTATTTTCACTATTATTTTATAATTTCCTTAGGAGGCCAATTTTGTACCTCAAAATTCCCTCAATGACAAATTCTTTACTAAATGAGAAGGAGACAATACCATTGGACACTAAATTTCCTTTTTAAAATGTGAGGCCCATTATTTAGAGTATTTTTGGTAATTCCTTGATATATATAATTCAATACCATGAGTGAACACTACTATACCAAGGGCACTTTAAAGACATTTTTTTAAGACAAAATAAATATTTTGTCTTAAAAAATCACTTTTTATTTTAGTTATTTTACATTAAAATTTAATATTAATTGATTTGTCTTAAATATAAACATTAAGACAAAAATAGTTTGAGACAAAAATATTTTAAGACAAAACTGTACATTTAAGACAAAATTAGCTTAAGACAAAAATATTTAAAGACAAAAGTAGTTTAAGACAAAAATATTTTAAGACAAAACTTTATATTTCAGACAAAAATAATTTAAGATGAAAACATTTTGAGACAAAACTTTATATTTAAGACAAAAGTAGTTTGAGACAAACATTTAAAGACAAAACTTTATATTTAAGATAAAAACAATTTAAGACAATTATTTTAAGACGGAAAAAATTTAAGACAAAATTATTTTAAGACCAAAATTTATATTTAAGGCAATGACTGCTTTAGATGAAACCTATTCAATACAGTTAACAATTAAGACACAAACATATCAATTTAAAACAATATTATCTAGTAACTATAAAATTGACTCTTACAGGGTGCCCTAAGTCCGCCCTCTTGTAGGCAACTACTGTTTTGGACCTATACCGAGGTTGTTTTTTTTCTTACCATTGCCATTATCCTATATCAAGACAATTATTTTTTGGGCTCTTTGTTTTGTGGGGCTAGTCGACTAAGAAAAACGAAGAAACTTTTTCTGACAAGATTTCTCGGACATCAATTCCTCTTCTATCCCTTTCATATATGCTGATACAATTAGATACAACTTGTTTATCGTTCTATTCGATACTGCTACACGTAGGGAGATTTTAAAACAATTTTTTAAGAGAAAATACATACTTTGTCTTCAAATTTTCAATATGAGGTGCTAGTAAAAAAGAAAAAGGTAAAGGATTAGGGGTCTGACTAGTAGCATTCACCAAGTGGTTGGTTTACCATGGTTGTGAGGTGATATTAAACAACGGAAAATCATTCTTGAGACACATAGCCATGGGGCAGGTGACATAGGTTGGGGTTCTTATGACGAACCTATATAAGTTACATGTGGAAGACTGTGTTGCATTAAGTGCCAAGGTGGAGAAAGTGCAGGACGTGATGTCGATGAACTTTGGCACAAAATACTTGGTGATTTGCATCATGGTACCTTGAATATTATACAACAAATAACCAATGGCCTCCCTAAAGGAGCACTTAAGAAGTAGGATATATGAAAACGATGTACATTGCGGAAGTACATAAAATCCACATTCCATGATTGAGACAAAAAAGCACATGCAGTCCTGGAAAGGATCCACTACGATGTTTATGGACCTTTCTCGACAACCTACACTGTTAGACATAAATATTTTGTCATTTTTATTGATGACTTCTGATGGAATTTTTGGATCTTATTCATGTGGAAGAAATATGAGACATTCTCCAAGTTCATAGATTTCAAGGCACTCATTAAAAAGGCGCTAGCAAGTAGGTTAAGGCTTTGTTGTAGCGGCTGCAAGCCCTCCAAAATTTTGGCCTGCACTTAAATTTCAGAGCCTACTATGGATATTGTGATTGATTGTTCCTTAGACACTTCTTGGTAAGATGATAATCTCAAGCTCCCATTTTTTATCTTAAGAGTTGTTCATGCTTTTATCTTTACATAGAATGTGTTATTTTTGGGCATGGGGGTTATCGCTTGTCATGCAAAGGGAGGTTTGTTTTGCTTCAAGGGGAAATCTTTATGAGACTGGGTTGTCCTCACCACATAGACATGTTTCACACTCATTTCACACACTCTTACACAAGTGTTGGCTTTATCCTCCCAAAGTATATTATTTGAGCTACACTTGTTGTAAGCTGCCACAAAGGTTGTTTCATTAAGTGAAGTATGTGTTATATGTTATAGATGGTCTATGTTGTATAGTTAAGTTTTCAAGTGTGTGATCATAGTCAATTTTTGTCATTGTTCAAATCAGTTCCACTGATCCCACACTTAGCTAAATTTTGGAGTTTCCTTAGCAACCCAGACTCATCCAAATTTCCTAAACTGCACAATTCACATATGTAACCCTCAAGCTTTTCCCTTGCATGCTGGAACTGTGTAACGCACAAAAATCCCAACCTCCCTTAACATTCAAAACTGCACAGTGGTTTCCTCCAATGTCCTTCCCTCAGCTAGAACCCACTGTCTCCAGAAACTGTGCATTTTTGTCTTATGACTACCTAGTTTGCCTTGCATCCTGAAATTACGTAGATGTGTCCTCCCAGGTCCTCATCCCATCGAAGTGCCTTTAATCCTAAAAATCTAAAAATGTGTACTCCTAGGGCCTCATCCCGCAACAGTCACTGCCCGCTGAAACTACACAATTATGTCTCTCATGAGCCACGAAGAAAGATGACATGATAAATGACTCTAAAGGAGCTAAGGAGAAAAATGAGCAGACTAAGGAACCCAAGGTATGATATAATATCAACACTGCATGAAGACTCCATGTGATGCATAACCCTTAGGAGGCTAGGTATGTAAAACAAAGCACATATTTTGAAAGGCACTTCATGTTGTGGCTTAAAAGTTTTCTTATCATTGTCGTATCATTTTTTCTTCAATGGCATGCATGGTTGCAAGAACTGAAAATAATTCCATGTGTTTCCTCTACGTGTCTTTCTCTATTTCACTTGTTTATTTCATAGCTTAGAATATGAAGATTATTACCACTTGTTTATTTAAGCTACGGAGGTTGTGACCAACATGATCTTATGACTAACAATCCTATGTGGGTTGAAATATGTGGGTTGAAATATGTTTTATGATATGTATATAGTCATTACACTCCTCTGCATTACTCATTTGCATTAATACTTTATTTGTATCTTGCATGTACCTCACTGCTTGTCAGATTTGACTACCTACTGCCAATAGTCTCTTAGCTCCTTCTTGACAAAGCAAGGGAAGGAATTCCCCTCAACCTGATTTCTTCAAGGCTCTTCATAGAAAGTATAGAACTAAGAGAAGTAGATGTGGAATCTCACTAGCAAACTCTTGAAAATACTTTTCATGTTCGAATCTATTCAAATGATTAAGTTGCCACTAAACAACATTGTCAATCTTGGAAGACTTAAGAAAGATCACATCTCTAGATATTATAAACTTATTATTCACTTCATGATAGAGATGGTATGATTTGGAGGTATGAGTACCCAAGGAAGATACATTTTTGACTCGTTACACTAAGCTTTTTTACCTATTCCTTAGGTATGAAGGTATAACGGGAGTAACCATAAACCATGAGATGCCTCACTGAAGGAATGTGGTCATACCACATTTCATAGGGAGTCTTGTTTCTAATAGAAAGAGATGGACACCTATTCTTTATATACAAAACACATAGAACCACATCAGCTTGAAACCTTATGAACTTAATATGTGAACTATGCCAAGTTCATAGAAAAATTAATACATTCCAATGAATTATGTGTTGAAAAATGCAGCAAGGAATTCTCAATTTGATTTTTCCTTGATTAAATTGAAAAAATTCGAATTTCTACATCAACAGAAAACTTGGATGATGTTAACTTGTGTGACATGGCTTGTGTGACCTAGTTTACTTAGTAAATTCAGGTTGGAGGAGTTAGAGTTCATTTCTACTTATGCGATTGCTAATTTGTAGCAATAAAGGTCAATTATCCTAGGTTGTTGTCAGTTAAACTAGTTCTAACTTTTGGAGGAACTAGTGGAAGGTCAGTTAAGGAGTGGGACTTCAGCCAAACTCCGTGATCATCCAGTTAACTGATTAGTTGACCCAAAATAGTTGGGGCATGTAGAGAAGTCAAGCTCGCTAAGATTGGTGTAGAGTCCAAGGAAGTGTTAATTTCTTGTAGCTCACACAGTTGCAAGAACTTACTATAACCATAGTAGAGGAGGTAGCTTGAGTAGGAGCTTGTTGTGAAATTGGAGAGGGAATGATTTTTGGTAGCATTAAGAGCCTACCAATAAATTTTGTTGCACCACACATCAATGTTTTGGGCAGGGTTTCTGAGGGTGGATAATTGTTTCTGATGCTTTTTGGTCATGCACATGCTCACTAAGTATCTTGGGAGGTTTGTAATTGTTCCTTGCATGAACGTCCACACTAAATATGCTTTGGGATGTTTGTACTAGTTCCTTGCAAATTCTTACTTGTTAAGGCTTAACTACTTATGATCTTAGGTTCTCACGATAGTCCAATAGTTTATGGCGTTCTCCAAATCACCATTCCTAAAAGAATCCAACAAAATGACTTGAGAGGAAGATGGTAAGGGCACACTTTTATTGGAACTAGCCTAGAACTAGTGGAATTGGTTGGTCCCAATGTTTTTAGAGTTGTACTAGTCTAGTTCGGTGGTTCATATTGGCTAAGGTTGGTCTTGTATTGAACTGACCTTAAAACACCAAAGTGACTAGTTCTCTACTAAAGTGACCAATTCTGAAGAATGTAGTGCAACATAGCTAATGACCAACAAATAATAATTTATACTTAAAAGGAAAGAAATACCTTAAACCTAGGTCCGTACAAAACCTAGACCTAGTAATTAATGGTAATATTTAATTTTTTAAGTTAAAGTAAAAGTTGGCATTCTCCTTATCTTTCCTTTTTGAAAAGGAAAGATAAGGATAACGTCAAGTTTTACTTAAATTTTTAATATTAACATTAATTCTTCCAAGTTGTTTTAGAGTGGTTCCAACTTCATTCAATTTTGAGAAAGTTGAAATTCAAAACTTAGTGGTGACTATTTGAACCGCTTCTTTCAAATGAATCCTACACTTTGGATTCCAATTTTTCATGTGCATTTATTGCATAATCATATTCCTCGTAAGACTTTGCATCAAAAGTTGATCTTTAATCCATTGCAAGCACTTGACCTAGCTTAGGGGACCTTAAGCTACCCCCTCGCAAATTTCTCCTCAACATTGAAATTTTCTTTGAAAGAAGGCATTCATTTTATCCATTAGATCATTTTTTCTGCTGTGATAGTCCAACAACACCCTTGCCAGCATATGCTTGACAATCCATCTCATATTTATTGCTACCTTATAAACACTCTTAAATCTTGCGTCTCCAATCTAAAAGAGGAAGAACTAGAAAGTGCCTCCTTAGCCCTATTCTTAACCCAGAATATGTTTAGCTCCTCTATTGTGCTTACACTCTAGCCTTCTCGTAGCTTCAAAATGGTGAACCTTAAACACAGTCTCATGATGTGCACTCATGGAGGCATAATTCACCCTTTCTTTGAATCAAATTACTCCCCTAGCATTCCCTTTATCTTTACATGAAAGCATATATTTTCCTTGTGGAGGACTATTAAGCTTCCCATCACTATTTCGCCTCCCTCTCCTACCCTCATGAACGTGATAAGCTCAATTTTAATCAATCTCACTATATCTGAGATAAACAACCCGTCAAACTGGGTAGATTAAGTTGAAACCCTTTTAGAAACTAAATCCATCCCTCCACAATGATATGTCCCTCTCCAACAACATCATCATGTTGTGTTCGAGATCTATCATTCCCATGATCACCATAAATTTCCCAGTCCCTCACTTACATATTTAGTAATGTCGTCATTCAAATCACTTATAATTTGTTGTATTGTTGCTTCTATTATGATTTCCTTTAATGGAAATATCTCCCTAGTAGGCACGAGTAAAAAAATTCAAGTTCTTATTGAAATATTGTGTTAACATACATAATTTTCATTTTGACCTACTCGGTTTCAAATTCTAGTATGGTTGGTTTACTGGTTGGCTACTGGCATTCACGAAGTGGTTATTGATGATCATAGTTAGTTTAGAGTGAATGTTGGACTTTACCTTGAAAACCAAACCCCAAGAATATGCAATTATGATGGAACATTTCAGAGATCATACTTTTCTACAAAGGAATACACTATTTTAATTCATCAAGAAAATTTATATGAGAAAGAACCAAGTGGTTATGCTTTTCAACATTTTCACCTACATTTAATATCTATCATTTTCTTATTGAATAAGAAAGTTGGGTTTTTGAGAGTTTCAAATTAAATTTCTATGTTGGTGGTGTTCATCTTGCATTTTGGTCTCCTTCTAAAACCTTGTTTAGTATGCGCAAAACAAGCATTGGTGCAGCTTTTAGTGGTGGAATTTAAAGATATGAAAATTCTATATTGATTTAAGACATGCAATGTTCAATATCTACATGATACCTTTTCTTGACATTCCATTGATAAATTTGAAATTTGTAACAAGTGTAAATTTTACTAATTAATTATTATATTGATTATTACAAAATTCAAGACAAAGGAAGAATAATATATAATGTAGGTTTATGTTAATGGAAAATGTTAAGACAAAGGAATAATAATATAATGATAGGTGGACCATAGGGGTTGGGTTCCTTACCATCAATGTATTCTATATAAAGAGGGAGAAGAAGGAGAAGATGGCATCAATTTTGCTTGTGTAATTGAGGAAAAGGCTAAGAAGAGACAACATAGTAATGGATTGATGGCTCATGCATGAATTGTTTTTGAAATATCTGGAGCAATAAGGTCTATGGCTAGGTGTAGTAGAACTCCAGATATGTTTTGCAATAATCAATATTGAGTGAATAGAATGTCATACCTACATAGACCTTTGCGAGAGTACTCTATTCTAGGTGACGATAGAGTACACCATTTCCTTATTCGAAGTAATTAAACTTTTATCATGGTATGATTTAATTATAAATATTTTAAATACTAGATGTTTACAATCAATTTTATAAAGGGTTATGGGCTTCTTAATAATTTTGCTAGAATTTTAAATATTGAGATAGAAATCTGTAACAAGAATATAATGACCTCACTTCCTTGTGAATGCTATAAGGATCTTTGTATATTTTTTTAAAATGGGTTAGAAATATGATCAACTTTATTTTTGCTAACGAAAAAATACAAACATTTTCTATTATATAAGATTTTTTGTTATTGTTAACAAAATTATTATCAACCATGTTTTATTTAGAAAATAACATATATTAAACTGTATAATGAATTATTAAATTGATAACTATTTAATATGGGTTGACTTTTAGTGATGTTTTCATGGATCATCTTATGATGTTGTGGACTATTTAGAAGTCACATCACTAGTAAGTCAAGTTTTCATGTCTCCTTCTCATGTTTATACAAACTAAAGTAGGGAATGGATGGGAATATTTAATTCATGATAATAAAAATGGGATCATAAATTATCTTAAGTTTACACACAATATATTGACAACGTATCCATGTGAGAAGTACTAGAGTAGAGGGATTGGATCAAGAAAGCCTTTTCAATATATGAAAATGTTAGGCTTCAATAGTTCATGTGCTGTAGTGATGGATGCATTAAAGAGGGACAATCAAATTAGCTCAAACTACTAGAATGCGATATTGATGGCTGAAGGTTAAGTTGTACCTATTATGGGGGCCTCATATTTAGTATCTGCTTCATCTATATGTTCTCCTTAGGTGATGGAAATTTTTCAAAAACCTATTTTGAGACTTAACATTTTCTATGTACATAGTTATCATGTTTCATTAATAGAATTATATTTCTAGATAAAACAAGTAGCAAAAATCCTATTGGTGTGTTAGGAACTTGGTGCAGGATGGGATCGTGAAGCTACAGTATGTCCCGACAGACGATTAAGTAGTTGATATATTAACAAAGTCTCTTCCTAATATCTTAGAAGCATGTTTGGTTTAGTTGATATTGTTGATTTTGTTTATGATGATAAAATTTTGGAAGAGATTTTTTGAGGTCTTGTGTGAGACACATTACCTGGGAGGGCATCTTTAAAGTGTCTAAATACCTTCAAGATCAAGTCAGCCTACATGAAGAGCCACGTCTACCCTTGAAAGATCCTATATATAGAGAGGAACTTATCCTCTATTAGACACATCACTCATCTCATTCTATGTGAAGAAGAGGAAGAAGAATGGTCGAAGAAAGAATGAATGAAAAGGAAGTTGAAGAAATTGAATTACTTGGGCTAGTTCTATCTCTCTTGTGAAAGTCGAAGTTAGGGTTTCTGCGCTGAACTATCTCTGGTTCGATCTTGAAGGAAAGACAGAAGGAAAGGCAAGTGAAGGTCACTTAGGGCATCTCACTAGCTCTAAGTCTCAAGGAAAGTTAGGAAAAGGGAAGAAAAGGCTATACAAGGGAGATCGATGTCTCTAAGAGGAGCAACAATAGCTGCAACAGTTGCCGGGAGACAAAATTTTGGATCTGCAATAAGAGGTCGAAGTCCTTGTAATAGGAGGTTGAGTTCATGATGATCTTGGAGGGTATTTATCTGAATCACCAGGTCATGGTATTCATTAATTGAATAATCTATAAGAAGAGAAGATATTTAAAGGTTTTCCCCTCAAGAGGAGGGGTTTTGGCTGTAAATTGTAATCTATATATTGTGTCATTATTCTTGTTGTTTTTGTAGCTGTTTGGTGTATCTCACAATGTAATAATAAGGAAAAAGGTAATGCAAACAATTATCAAGTTAAGGAGAATTAACATATTTACTGCAATATTGAATTCTCAACACCATTTTCTGTACTTATCAGCTATTGTGGGTTGTTGGGCTACATTGGGGTGGCCATGGTTAGGGCTTCATGATTATTTTGGTTCCTATCAAATCTTCTTTCAGTTATCCTATGGCAGCTCGATTGGTGGCCATGTGCCATTTTCTTCATGGTTATTTCCAAGGCCCTCAACCTCCTCAAGTGGAGCACTTCCTTTTGTCTTTTGAATGAATAAAATGGGTCCATATTTCCACTTGCCACTTTCTATTTCATGAAATCCTTTTAAGTCATGAATTTAATATTCATCTAAGGGTTTAATGGTGTTAATAACCTCATGGTATCCCTCATGCAATATTTCTTCATGATATGAAGAAAAGGTCTCAAGCAATATGTACATTGAGAAATGTAGTGCAAGCAAGAACTTGTACATGTTTTAGAAAAACATAAATAAGACAAGATAGAGAGGTATTTCCCACATTGAACAACTGAGAGAAATAAATGCATAATAAGGATGAACTTACACGTTTCCAATAGGTTGAAAGGAAATTGTACAAAGAAACAATACAATCATATGGACATGTATGGCCATATGGAGCAATACAACAATTGTACAACTTCTACCTTTCTTTTTTATGTAGATCATATACCTCATTTTGAGATGATTACGATGACCATGCAATTGTTATTTTAGTAACTTGTAGAGGTTTCCTTGCGGTATGCAAAGCTGATTTTGAGAAGAAATTACTTATGTATCTACAGAACTCTTTTATTCTTCTACTGCTTAAATTTTCAATTATTGTGTACATGAGGTTACGATCTGAAAGTAATTTCTACATCTTATTAAATCTAGCAATTAATCTATTTAACTCGGATCATATGGATAGTAGTCACCTAGGGTTGAGTTTTTGTAATGTACTTAACCCCAAATACCTCAAAAAGTGAAATATGCATCCAAATATGTGAAAATGTGTCCTTACCGCCACAAATTTCTACTTCAGGGGGAAACACACCTTCAAATACATGGAAGCTCTTCCATTAAGGTTATTTATCACGCCTTCTTACCTACAAAATCCCCCGACCACCTCCATGAAGAGGGTGTCCAACCTCATGAATCAAGTGGGCCTTTGACCAAACCCATGTGTAACTTAGTGCTACATGGCATGATCTCATGTTGGGTGTTCATCTTGTAAAGCTCCCTTTTTCCTTAGATCCTTCATCCACATGGTCTTAGGACATAGTTTTACCTAAGAACAAGGATATCCATTCATAAAATGATAAAAGAGAATGTAATACATGTAACCATTCCTCCAACTACATGTAAAACATGCTCGAATGGATCATCATAGTGAAATGCATCTCTAGAAGAACCTTCGTCAAACCTACCATACACCTTCTATATGCTTGTTCTTCCCTTAGATGATGAAGAGTTCTCAAGCTTGATGGATTTCAAATGTAGATAACATACCAAACTGGTACAACCTCTCCAATAGTGTTTTTTCCTTGCACATCATAGCATACCTCTAAAAAAAATGAGTGCTTTTATCCCACACCTTTAATCGTTTAACATGGGTTTTTAGTTGTGATGTCTCCTCATGTATTCTAAGAATGTATCATTTACGAGCCTCCAACTCCCATAAATCGTCAACCTGTGCCCATGAAAGAAATCAGACATCAAATAAAGTAATTTATGTGAACCATATTTGCCTCAATCTACTCTAGCTCTTTCCGATGTGCAAACATTTTTTCTCGCTCCCATCTCTTTAATGCCCTCTTGAGGATGTCATTCTTCAAGGAAATTGCCTCCATCCAAGATAACCCATCATCTACAAATAACGAGGACCATGATTTATGAACTATCTTGCAAAAATCCTTGTTGGCCACCAAAGTTTTATTGAACTTGAAGGTCAATCCTTTCCACATCCTATTTCCCTTCCAATGTAAAATGATCAGAGCATGGTTAAAGAGAGTTGTTAGAGAGACCCAAGAGATTTGAATGAAGTAAAAATCGGCCCAACCTTGTTGCAATGTGTTCGATACCAACCTTGCAGTTCCTCCAAGTCAACATAATGGGTCGTGGACATATATACACCAAAGAGTTTGTATATATAATTTTTGCTATGGATATCACATTATAAAATTGAATTAAAACAAATTATAAAATATATCAAAGAAAATATCATTTTTATTATATAACTATATGTATTATAAATGTTTTAATAAAATAAAAAGTATATATTTATATATTTAGATAGATGTTAAATTTATATGTAATATAAGAAATATTACAAATATTTATCATATATCCATTTTAATTCTAAATCCACAATGTTGAGGGGTAAAATTTATAAATGTGTCACATTTGTCAAAGTTATATACTAAAAAAGAGGAGATCAAATTTCTACGTGTAAAACATTTCTAAAGCTATATATTCGAGAAGATGTTTAAATCTTTAGTGGTTTGATTTCTTTTGGTGATTGGTATATTTATAATTAAAATGGATTGTGTTGGTTTAGAAATTAACTTAGATGCATTTTAATCCTAAATATATGAAACTTGCAAAAGAATCAAATCTCTTATCAAAATATTTTCTCAAATTTTACACTCAAAAAATACTTTATAGCCTTACAAATGTCACTTTAAATGTCAATAAATTTAACTTAAATAAATATTAATTAAATATACAACTTTCCATTAATCATTAAAGAAATACTCTTTTTTTTTCTCTTTATATAATACATATTTCCTAAAAATATTAATAAGCTTCATTATTTTATTTTACTTTAATTAATATATATATTTTTATATAATTTATTATATATAATATATATATATATATATATGTATATATTTAATAATAAAGCTTATATGATTTTTAATGTATAAAAAATAAAAATAAAATTCCAATGGAAAAGGTCCAAAGCTCTCAAAATTTATATACCCGGGATGGAAAAAGCATCGATTTATCTTTTACTTCCTCTAAGCACCAAAGTCATGAAAGGCCCATCCCCTATCATGGAAACCCTTACCTTGTGTAATTAATATTTTGCAGTGTGCCCTCCACTCGATGAAAACTCTAATTCATGCAATCGATTTCATCTAATCTTGGAAACTGAAACAACTAAAACATGCCACTCCCACTGAACCTTTTGTATTCATACCATTCTCGAAGATGATGGATATGTTAGGGTTTCTAACTCAGATGGGTCGGTTAAGCAGAATGAAGTTGATCTCTCTCCACAATGTCCTTTGACTCCCATAGTCGCGGATCCAACTGGCCCAACCATGCCCCTGAGGCTAGTCTAATGCCATGATAAGGGAAAGTTTAGAATGGTCACCAAGGCATTTGACACTCTGTAGCTCGTGAAAGAGCCTCTCCGTGTTGTTTCCGTCTTCGGCTAAGCATGTCAAGGGAAGAGCTTCATTTTAAATTAGGTTGACAATCAAAATACTTTGTGGAAGATCTTTTCTTTTTTGCTAGAAAATACATAGTAATATCTTTCATCAAATTTGAAAAATAATAGTATGTTTACTATGGCATACTCTATAGAGAAATAACAGGCTATGGTGTAGAAGCTAGGGAATTTGAGATCGTGTAGTTGATGCAAGCCAAAAACCAAAACCCCTTTCTAATTTAATGCCTGAATGCAGAGCCACTATTGCTTTGAGCCTTGTCTTTTCAAAGGGGTCTAAAACCTCAGGGGCACTCCTTTTATGTCCTGCTCCAACTTACTTCGAGGGGATTAACCCACTTCAACAACAAAACTGTAAACAAAATAAATGAAACTGTATACCTATTGAACCACTGTGTATTGTTCCAAAAATATTCCAGGGATGTGTTCCACTGTCGATCTTGTATCGAAGTAATAAAAGAAATGAAATTTAGATCAAGTTCATCCTATCTTTTGCTTGAAATTCTGTGCACAAACATTGAAGGAAATTTATCTTGCCCAACTGTAACTTGCGGGGTATAATTTAATTTAGAAAATAAAAGGACATTTGTGCTATAGGGAAACACATTCCAGCAACACAAATATGCACATAAAAACTGAATTGAACCTTCAAGAGATGCATAGAATATACATAATGCACAAAGGAGACAAGATTTTTCAACATTGCACACTAGACCTCTCGATGCTCCGAGTGAGCTACAAAGGTATTTTTATTACCGTTTTCACAATAACAGGGAAATTGCAATTATTTTTAGGTGTAGATCCTAAAAATATGGATCTGTTCATCAGCTTCACTGACGAAAGCCAAATTAAGCCTTGTTCTATTCATTACATTGACTAATAAGAAAAAGACAAGATGCATGAGTTGAAACAAGTTCTAATCTTCCAGATGGTAGAAATTGACAGCAAAACTACACATACATAGTCTAAACACCTATTTTTTTTTACTTTTCTACTGTTCACTTATTGTTCCCCTCATGATGAACATTCAAATATCAATTGGATAATTGGCCAAATAAATTGACTTCCTCATGGCCTCTCCTTCACTACCCCTCCATTCTTGGGCATGACCATTAGGGCTTTGTGCCATGGATGGGAGCCCTCTCTACCAGCTGAACAAAATCCTGCTCATATCCCTCTGCTCATTGATGATTGACCTTATTTGCATTTATCATTTGGTTCATTTTTACCAAATTTTAACTTCTTTCCTTGATTGTCTCAAGCAATATGCGAGTGTCCTGCATTATGAATAGTGATGGATTCATAATATTTACATGCGCAAATAAAACTTCCTTTCAAACAAACATATGTTCAACCTTATGAATAGTGATGGATTCATAATATTTACACGCATGAATAAAACTTCATTTTAGCTAGGCTTTTCTTTAACTCTCTAGTTTCATTCTTGGACTCTCACTGAATGATCTGGAATAAGATCTACAGGTATTTGTAATAAGTTTCAGGTTTTCCTTTCTTAAATATACAATTTTTAATAAAAATCTTAATGACTTTGAGACTATAATAGAGTTCTTAAAAAATTCCCTCGCCACTTAGTTCAGCTTTTCTCACTTGACCTCTTTAAACTAAAAGTTTTGTGAGTCATTTTGTAAATTCCCTCACCATTTAGTTCAGTTTTTCTCACTTGACCTCTTTAAATTGAAAATTTTGTGAGTCCTTTTGTTTGTTGAAACTATTCGATTTCTTTCAGTTTTGAGAACAAAATATTTTTTAATATTTTATTTTTTACATTAAGAAAATTTATAAAAATGTATAATTTTTGAAAGAATATATTATTATTATTATTATTATTATATCAAGTATAGCTATTTAACAATTCCAATCATGAATACGATTTCTGTAAAAATCAAGTGGAAAGAGTAAGTATGTAGGCTATCTTAAACCAAAATGCCAAACACAGCTAAATCCTAAAGCTCATAAAATAAGTCCATTTTCCACCTATTTTCCTTCCCTCCCTCCTCGGATGTGGAATTGGATTTTTCCAGCAGATATTATAACAATATTTTTATCATTTGATTTGCACATTTTAGAAGAGTACAATTGGCTTTGGTATCATTAATCCTTCAATCTCGCTTGCATCACTCTGGGTTACTTCTTTAGTGAACATAAGTTTTTTCTATATCACCATCATGGTCATTTACCATTATTGGACTGGTGCTACCTTGCATTAGCACCTAATTGATTCCCCTGAAGCCTTAAACCTCCTCATTGCTCCAATATCTCCTCATTGATAACCAAAATCCCAAAATTACATGTACATCAATGAGGAGCAATGAGGAGATACTGGATATGAGTAGCTTTAGGGCTTTAGGGGATCAATTAGGTGCTAATGCAAGGCAACAACAGTCCAATAATGGTGATGACCATGGTGGAGATATAGACAAAACTTATGTTCACTAAAGAAGTAACCCTGAGTGATATAAGCAAGATTGAAAGATTGACAATTCCAAAGCAAATTGAACTCTTCTAAAACATGCAAATCATATGCTGGTACCATTCTATGACCCTTTTTTCCTCCCAAAACATGACCATTACCTACCTCTTTTCATCATTTATCCCTCAAATGCCTTGGAAATTGATTAATTAATAGTTTTATAGTTGTTGAATTGCATTTAAATTGATTTAAGGGTTTTGTGTTAATAAATTAGGATTTTTGCGCAAAATAACTACAGGAAGTCCCAACAACCTGTA
>APFE031325405.1:2766-21568 GCA_000404065.3 Pinus taeda | reverse complement strand
TATCCCGCTCCATGATCCCCTTGTGACCAAGAAAATGCAATAGCAAGCCTCAATCCATGACTCCACGCCCAATGGTTTGAAACTTATCACACCTTACCTTGCCTCTTTGCTTGAGAATCCTACCTTCCATCCAATCACAAACAAAAAACCCTTGAGCCAAAAGCTAGCCTAAAATCATCAACAAAAGTTGAATCATAAAGAGAGAGCCCTCTCTGATTGCAGGTGGGCTAGAACCTGCAATCCAAAGATTGGTTTGTGGTTACCTCGGCCGTATCCCTATAAGGAGCCTAGGGACGACCTGAGTGATAACAGTATGATCAGGATCTACCTAAGTGTCTATGGGCAGAATCTTGAAACACAACAATATATGTTTAGAATAGAACTCCTCATAGAGCACTGGGGAAGAGAATTCCCGAAGGAGTATTCTTAGGGAAGAAGCCGGAAGTCAGTCATCTCATAATATTCAGATGTTTGGCTTATTCTCACATTCCAGATGAGAAGCGCAACAAACTGGATTAGAATGCAGAGAAGAGGTATCTCGTAGGATATAGTGAGACCTCAAAGGCATATAGAATATACATTCCAGGCAGCAAGAAGATTGTAGTAAGACGAGATGCAAAGTTCGTGGAAGACAGAGCTTTCAGGAAATATCGTGAAATGCCTGCAAAAGATCAGTCAAGAGATGCTCTGTTGGTCTAAGAGCAGCAAGGGAAAAAAGAAGGACAGATAAGAGAGCATACACCTGGGTCAAGTACAGTGGCTAGTACTAGTATTTCCTCAGAGGGAGGAAATGCAGATGCTTCTCAAGGACGGAACACCAAGATCAAGAGGAAGAATTGGTTAATCCTCCCAGAGGGAGGAAATATAGATGCTTCTCAAGGATGGAACAAAATTATCAGGAGGAAGAATTGGTTGAGCCTCCCACCACCATTGGTAGAATGAGCAAAGAGGTGTGGCAGACACTGAGGGACGCAGAGGAGTTTGTTGGAGCTCCTAGAGTCGAGCAATGTAGACAACTAGATATATACCAAGCATTGGTAGCTCAGGTTGGAGAACCCTCTATCTTTCAGGAAGATTTTCAACACCAATTATGGGTGGATGCCATGGTGGAAGAGTACAACTCCATCATGATGAGTGATGTCTGGGAAGTAGTACCTAGACCAGAAAATATATCAGTTGTAGGATCACAACGGGTCTACAAGATCAAGTATGATGCAGATGACATCATAGAGAAGTACAAGGCAAGGTTCGTAGCAAAGGGGTATGCTCAGAAAGGAATGATAGACTATGAAGAGACCTTCACCCCAGTTTCTCATTACACCTCTATCACATATGTTATATCCCTAACAGCTCAAATGGGATGGGAGATTCACTAGATGGATGTCAAGACAAAATTCTTAAACAGAGTGATAGAAGAAGAAGTGTATATAGAACAAATTGAAGGCTTCAAAACTCATGAGAATAAGTCTCATGTTTGCAGGTTAAAGAAAGCTGTGTATGGGCTCAAGCAGGAACCTAGAGCATGGTATGGTTGAATTGATAGTTATTTGCAACAATTGGGATTTTTCAAGAGTGATGTTGATCCCAATCTCTACTATTTACTGATAGAGAATGAGCCACTTATTCTGGTACTATATGTAGATGACTTGTTCCTAACTGGATCATCTAGGCTCATCCAGGACTGTAAGAAGAATCTTGAGGTTGAATTTGACATGAAGGACTTGTGATTGATGCATTATTTTTTGGGGTTATAAGTTTGGCAGAAGAATGGGGAGACTGGAGCTGGTTTCATAACATCTTCTTGGACAAAGGAAGGTATGCAACAAATATTATGAAGATATTCAAAATGTAGGATTACTGACCCATGGCTACTCCCATGATCACCAACTGGAAGAAAATAGATGCATAAGAGGATAAGGAAGTAGATCCCACCTTGTACAAACTACACATTGGGTCGCTTATGTATCTAGTCAACAGTAGGCTAGACATTTGTTTTGCTGTCAACACTCTTAGTTGGTGGAACCAAAAAGGGTGCATTGGGAAGCAACAAGACACATACTTAGGTATGTACGTGGAACAATCAGATATGGGTTTGTAGTATACCTAAGGGGGATATTATGGGGTACAAAGGAAGGTACCCAAGGGAATAATGTAATAATGGGATGGACCATAGTTAATAAATAAAGTGGTTAACTCGCATCATGTAAGGGACCACAAGTAGTTAGCAATAATGTAATAAGCCCATTGTATTAGATATATGGTATTGAGAGAACCATGGTAATGACCCATGGTATTGTATGTATGAATCATATATAGAGGCTAGAGACTCCCCATTGAGATATGTCAAGGATTATTGTATGGACAAGCATATGGATTGTAGAGTGTTCTCCTTCCTAAAGGAGTGATTATATGGTGTTGCCTACCTCAAGGGTTTTTGACATTAATAAAGATCTGAAGTTTATCTATTTCTATATGGTTATTTCTAGGCATATTTTATATTTTCATATATTTGCAGGTCAGATATATTACAAGTGGTATTAGAGAACTTGCTTGGGAAAGAGCAAAAATATATATCTCTCTCTCTCCTCTCTCTCTCTCTATATACTAATATAAATATAAGATTTTTGGGGCGACGAGTTTGCATATCAGATATGTAACTTGTAGTGAAAAATTCGAAGAAAAAAATTGTAGATCTAGATTCTTTGCGAAAAATACCCAATTAAAAAAAAAAATCAGCCTAATCAGAGTCCATATGAGGGAGATATCGTTGATTTAAAAATCAGCTGTGTTGCAGAAATTTTGTGACAAAAATTCGTGGATGACGGATCTCTAGTTAATGTTTTGTATTTTTTTTTAGTGGGGAATTTTGAGAAACTCATTGCAGATCTGATATCCTCTTGAAAAATTACCCAATTTAAAAAATAAAAATCGGTTGAATCGAAGTCCGTATGAGGGAGATATCGCTGATTTAAAATCAACTCTTTTTTCAGAATGTTTGTGATCCAGGTGGATGTTGGTGGCCACGCACCTATCCCATTTGGACCCCCGCAACTGTCTCTTTCAGTTTTTCAGTTTCTGTAATTGTAGCACAATTTACTATTTTTAGCAGTTTTTTCGGGTCCTGAACTTCCGGAGCCGTTTTGAGGCCCTAAACGACGTTTTTTGGGAAATCTGGGGGAATCATGGGTCCATGGACCGATGTTGCCCTTCCCAAAGTGGTAGTTCTCGGATAGATATTTCTAACGAGCTATCATACGCGTCAAACAGAGATCGTATGCCAAAGTTACGACCCCGTGAAATTGATGTACCAATTTACCCAAAACGGGGCCGACAATTTTGCGTTTCATCTTCTAGGGTTAGCTTTTGGAATGTGAAGGGTTTTCCATTGTTTCTCAACAATAAATAGGCCTTCGAGCCTCATTGTAACACAGTTCAGAACAGTTGAGAGGCATGTAGCTGTCACATCTCTTCTCAGAGATAAGCTACCATCGCCCTAGATGGTTTATTTCCATTTCAGGTTGTAAGCATATTTCGGTATTTTCCATTAATGAAATGAAGCATTATTTCCGCTGCAACTTTTTATTTATGGTTATCGCATCTCTGTATTTATGGTTATCTCTATAATCTATTGCGTTCCTATTTAAATCCGGATCAGTTTGTGATGGAGGGACAGTTGCAGTGCGAATATGAAATTCCGAAGTGCCTATATCGAATTTCTATCACATGGGAAGATGGAGAATGATTGTTCCATTTCCGAAAACAGGTTATAATAAGGATTCTGAGCAATATTGACTGAATTGTGACCATTTTAAATTTTTTCCAAGTAAGTGATTTTTGTTTTTCAAAACCCTCTTCATGGCTTCTAGCAATATGTTTTTTACAGGAAAAAATGATGGCCCAACTATTGAAAAATTTATACAAGATCATAAGGTTGACTTCCCAGGGTATTAGAAGAACAAAATAGGGTATTATTTGAAAGATGAGGCTGCTATATGGTGGAAATCACTTGACAGTGAGATTCTGAAGTTATGTCATGCTGACGAAATTGAAAAACTATTTTTGGACAAATGGTCTCATACTGAAAAGAAGGAAACCAAAAAACCTAGCAACGATTTTATTTTTACAAGAAAGAAGGAAACCAAGAAACCTAAAGGGTTATTTTCTGCTAGTATCTCCTTATTACAGGTTCATGGATTGATTTAGAAAGAGAAGATCATTGTGTCTATAAATCCTAGTTGCAAGCATAATTTTATCAATGTTAATTTGACAAAAAAATTGCAAGTTCCAGCAAAACACATTGAAAACACAGGTTGATAATGAGGATGTTCATGTTTATAAAGATTTGAAGCTTTCTATGGATAAGTATGTGTTGCATTATGATTTTTATACTTCAGATATGGATAACATGGATGTTGTTTTGGGATATCCTTGGATGGAATCTATGGGTACTGTCAATATTAATGTGCAGAAGAAATTCATGAAGCTCTGGTATAAAAAAGAGGAAAATTACATTGCAGAATATTTCCATTAAGATCCAAGCAGATTCTATGGAGGCAGAAGCACAAAGCTCTAATGATACTGACACATCAAATGATGAGCCTTTGATGGTCAACAACCAAACACAAACATCAAACTAGGTACCAGAAAAAGCAACTGACACCACTCAGGCGCTGATATTAGAGGAATTCAAGAAAGATATTCCATTAGTTAAAGCTTCATCATATCACCACCCACATCACCCCACGAGACAACAACCAATAAGGTGGCAAAGAACTAGCAATAAGGACAACAAGCTTAGGACAATTGATCGAGTGGTGTGGTGATCCACCCACAACGCATCAACATAGAAGAGCCGTCAGGTTCAACTTCTATCTCAAGCGAGCGAGGCACCAACTAGATCGAGGGTTCATCTTTCTCTTGGATGGATAGATGCACATGCATGGTACCAATGGACTACTCTTTTGAGTAGATCTTATTATTTGTGTTCTTCTTATGTTTCGGAGACAAAACATGTTTAAGGGGGTGGAATGTAGTATACCTAGGGGGGATATTATGGGATACAAAGGGAGGTACCCAAGGGAATAATGTAATAATGGGATGGGCCATAGTTAATAAATAAAGTGGTTAACCCGCATCACGTAAGGGACCACAAGTAGTTAGCAATAATGTAATAAGCTCATTGTATTTGATATATGGTATTGAGAGAACCATGGTAATGACCCATGGTATTGTATGTATGAATCATATATAGAGGCTAGAGACTCCCCATTGAGATATGACAAGGAATATTGTATGGAAAAGCATATGGCTTGTGGAGTGTTCTTCTTCCTTAAGGAGTGAATGTATGGTGTTGCCCTACCTTAAGGGTTTTGATATTAACAAAGATCTGAAGTTTATATATTTCTCTCTTGTTATTTCTGGGTATATTTGATTTATTATATATTTGCAGGTCAGATCTATTACAGGGTTCAAGTACTCTAGAGGGGATGATATAAGCTTGAGTGGGTTCACCGATGTAGATTGGGTAGGTAATTTAGTAGACAGAAAAAGTACCTCAAGGTATTGTTTTAGTGTTGGATTAGGGATGGTATCTTAGTGCAGCAGGAAGCAAAAATCGGTAGCACTGAGTTCAGCAGAAGCATAATATATGGTAGCCAACACAGCTACATGTGAAAGCATATGGCTTAGAAAATTGCTTGTGAGACTATTCCAAAAAAGGATGGAGGAAACCAAGGTTTATTGTGATAATCAGAGTTGCATCAAACTCTCTGAGAATCCATTATTTCATGATCGGTTGAAACATATAGATATCCGTTGTCACTTTATCAGATACTGTGTTTAGCGTGGGGCAGTACAACTACAGTATGTTCCCACAAGAGAGCAGGTGGCTGATATACTCACAAAGTATCTCAAAAGAGCTAAGTTTACTCAGTTTAGAGAGAAGTTGGGTATGGATGAAAAACCGTTTCAGTAGCAACAACAGGTTGCAGTGCAGAGATGGTTGGCAGTGGTAGTGCTAAAAACAACACATATACAACAATTTAGAGGGAGATGTAGTACAAATGTAGCATTGACAGTAGAAGTGTCAAAGGCAACATTATAATAGCAACAGCAATGTAGTGGTTGGTGGACAAAATTGTTGAAGAAAGTGTAACTAAGTTTGGTCTTCATAAATGTAATTTTGATATTTGTATTTATAAAAGAAAAGTTGTTTTTTTGTTTATTATTTATTTATTTATATCAATGAGTTTCTTGCTCAATGGATAGGTCTAGCACATGTCAAAGTGATATACAAAAGAGTCAAAAGAAATGTTGAAGATCCTCAAGGGCATGTTACACCATGTATATTTATGTATTAGAGTCAAAATCAAAGTGATATACAAAAGAGTCAAATAAATGTTGAAGATCCTTAAGGGCATGTTACACCATGTATATTTATGTATTAGAGTCAAAATAATACCTCTAAGAAATGTCAACAAGTATCCTCCATGCAACAACATCACCAAAGAAGCAATCCAAATTATATATGACAAGTTGGCCTCAAGTCGGCCTAAAAGAAAGGACAAAAATCTATATATAAGAGGTTTTCCACTCCTCCGGGACAACATAACCTACCTCTGAAATCAACTAAGTGAAGGGACAAATAATGGGTGAAAATGACACAAGAAAGGGAGCCTGTAGTGAAATGAAGAAGGAACGAAGAACACTGAACCTTAGAGGATTGTTCTAAGGCCTATTAGAGTCACACGTGCGAAGATAAAGAGGGTATCTCTGCTGTCATAGCAACCCTCCACCACAGTCATACATATCTCAATGTTTGGGCTAGAAATGTAGGCATATAAGGTCTATAACTCAAGCTAAAAAGAAGCTCACTCAAGCAAAGAAGAAAAATGACTTCCACATAAGGATCTTGAAGGAACCCTCTCACACGTGTGAAGAAACAGTGATGCATTGCTATCATATCAGACCTGCAACTATATCTCAAGAAAGAGAAAGAATAAAGTACTCTTCATATGTGAAGGAGTCCACCAAGGAATAAAGAGGAATATCTCTTATAGAAGAATCATAACAAAGACTACTATCATTTGTTAGAAGAAGGATGAAGTGCCAAAGGAAGGATGATGAAGTGTCAAAAGAAGAAGGAATAAGACTTGACTTGTGCTTGGAGGATATTCTTGTCAAGGGTCTAGGGTTTGGAATTCATCAATAGAAGCTTTAATAAGAGAAACTTACCAAAGAGTTTTCCTCTCTAAGAGAGAGAGGTTTTGGCCCTAGCAGAGAGCCAACATATTTTGTTCTTGTCTTTTGTATTTTGATAGCAGTTTGATGAAGTTAAAGAACATACACTAATAATAATAAGAAGATCAAGCTAACAAGAAAATATAAAAGTGCTTCACAAAATGTTATCATAGCTAGAAGAATCTTATCTTAACTCTGATGACATCTACAAAGTTGAAGCATCAAGCCAAGAAGTCTCTATAGCATCAAGGACAAGAAAGTATACCATCCATCACTCCTCAAGGAATACTACATAGCAAGAAGAATAGCCTTACATAAAGGAACCTACAAGAAGAGAAAATCAAAGAAGGACCTACATCATATACAAGTCATCAAACGAATCTCATCATCAGGCAAGTCCACTTGGAGAAAGAAACTTGAAGAACTTCAAGATCTAAGGAAGGCAAGCCTTCAAATATTCAAGGAGAAAGCAAGTCCACTACATCTTAAAATCTATCAATTAAGTATATGTCCCCTTATGAATATACATCAATGTCTTTTTGCAAGGAAAGCAACAAATTGGTAGGTACCAATAACTTTCTTGCATGGAAGAAGAGGACTGATTTACTTCTCAAGGAGAATGAACTTCTACAACACATTAAAGGGAATATCACTATCCTTGCTAAGGGACAAACTCAAGCCTTAACCAAGTACAATAAGGATGAGACAAGAGCACAAAGGATTTTAATAGAATCCATCAGAGGCTCTCTCATTCCTTATGTCTCCAAACTTGAAACATCAAAAGAAATATATGACAAGCTAATAGAACTATTCTCGATAAGCACAAATCGAGAAGTAATATATCTACAAAATGAATTATACAAGATGAATATATCGAAGGAAGGAATAGCTACCTACTTCATGAATATCTCTGAGATGAGGGATTAACTTCAAAATCTAGGGGAAGTCATGTCTGACAGAGAAACGACAACTATAGTACTCAATGCTCTACTTTAGGATTGGGGAAACTTTACATCAAGCATATATGCCAATAAGGAAGCCATCCCACTAAGTGAATTGTGGTCTCTATGCAAGATAGAGGAAACAAGACTCAAAGCAAAGGATGACGTGGGATTAAAGTAGGAAGCATTTGCTACCATGGCCAAGAAAAAAGGAAAATTTGGAAAATTTGGTCCACGAAGAACAAACAAAAAAGATATGTCCAAAGTCCAATGCTTTGGATGCTAAGAATATGGACACTACAAAAGGAATTGTCCTAAACTAAAAGGGGAAGAAGCTCATATGACTCAAGAAATGAAAGAAAAAGACAAGAAGCAAAAGAAGGAAGATCCTCTAGATCTATACTATGACTAAGTCTACTTATTTACTTAAATTCTTCTTTCAAAGTTTTGAGTAGTATAGGAGCATGCAGGAATAGAATAAATTTGCATGGCTAGAAACATCTTTTAGAATCTAGAAGCATGATGTACATAGAGTTCAAAATACTCATGTAGAAGGAGCACTTATAAATAGAACAAAATTCATCGTTAGAAATATATTCTAGAATATAGGAGCATGGTAGATATAGCTCAATATATTCATGTAGAAGGAGCATACCTAGTATAGAACCTCATCCACAATGAAAGAAAATTGATCATGATTAAGAATCTTAGAAGACCTCCATCATCAAAAATAAAGAAACATTTGCAGGGTAAGGGTCTTCAAGATGCTCTAATGGAATCTCCAAAAGAAGATTCATAAACAAAAGAAAGTGTCTCATTGGGAGTCCCATTCATGGGATTCAAGAAAAGGATGATATGCAGACAAGCTAAGATGAAGCAAGAAGGGCCACACCAAGGACAACCAAATGAAGCTAAGATGATGGTAGGAGAATCCAGATGAAGTATGTATGCATCAAAGTTAAGTCATGTCATCATATGTATATTATTGAGTCATGGGAATAGTTCTATAACATGATCAAGTATGAATAATCTCTTTCTCCAATTACATGCTCGAAGGCATGTACTACTATGCAATGAATGTCAACAAAAGGAAATACTCACATAAGGAGTATAAGGTTGCTGACTAGGAAGCAAGAAGAAATGTTGACTAGTCCAAGAAGCAGGCAATGAAGAAATGCTCCCACAAGGAGTAGAAGGTGGTTGACCAATATATCCAAGAAGAAAATGAAGAAAGATATCAAGCATGAGAAGAACACCATGGCTACAAAGAATCACCATCTGATAAGACACTTTGAGGACATCTCCTGAAAGAAGGCATGAAAACTTTGACAAAGGAAGAAAAAGATCAAAGGACCCTTAACACTTGTGAAGGCCTTGGAGGTATGAAAGGTGCAGATAATTGATTCTACTCTACAAATATGTCACGATGAAGAAGCCATCCATCAAAAGCACCATTTAATGTTGAAGCAATATCAAGATAAAGTCATGAAGGGCTACCAGATCAAAGCATCGGAATAAGAAAGTACAATGAAGCATCCATGTGAAGAGTAGTTCAAAGCATAGACAAGATGACAGGGAGCAACCAAATGACAAGAGAACCTGATATATGTCAAGAAGGCCACTTTCCACAAAGGAAGAAATGATGTGAAAAACCAGGAAGGAAAGTGATCGATGGACAATGCCCTACCAGGAAGAAGTTCAAACAAAGACTTCATGACATCAAAGGAAAGAAGGATATCAAGCAGTTGGAGGACCCATGAAGAAGAATTTGTTGATGAATGGACAAGTTCCTAGCTAAGAGGGTGTTATAACAAGTTTCCATTTACAAAGGAACTTGGGAAAGTACCTTGTCAGAGGATACTTGGGCATGGCTTCCTCAAGTGAAAGGAAGAGATAGACACAACATTCTTGTCTTCACATAGGAAGAAAGAATGGGAGGATTGGGTAATCATCTGACATCCGATACTCTTTGAGGATGTGTAAGGAATCCAAGACAAGAGTAGGCAAGAGGACCGATATTCTTTGAGGGCTAGGAACCCAAGATAAGAATAGTCCTGGAAGGTCATACTCAGTGAACACCTGGGTGGGTATGTACTTTGAGACACAATGAATAATGTGTCTATAATTCATTGGTCTCACCAACATTGTTCTTTGATCTATTGAGAGATAGAGCTATTAGTCAAGGCCTTGCTAGGGAAGCAATGTTGGTTACTATAATGCTATAATAGATGGAATGCTAATCCATTTTCTCTTATGTGAATTATTCAAGACTGAAAAATAGCTAAACACCTTGTAATGTCTAATGAATACCGCCCTAGTTAAGAGGGAGTGTTGAAGAAAGTGTAACTAGGTTCGACCTTCATAATTGGAATTTTGATCTTTGTATTTATAAAAGAAAAGTAATATTATTTTTGTTATTTATATCAATGAGTTTCTTGCTCATTGGATAGGTCTAGCACATGTCAAAGTGCTATAGGAAAGTCAAAGAGTCAAAAGAAATGTTGAATACCCTTAAGAGCATGTTACTCCATGTATATTTATGTCTTAGAAGTAAAAGAATACCTCCAAGCAAAGTCAACAAGTCTCCTCCATGCAACGACATCACCAAAGAAACAATCTGAATTATATATGACAAGTCGGCCTCATGTCTATAAGTCAGTCTCAAGTTGGCCTAAAAGAAAGGACATACATCTATATATAAGAGGTTGTCCACTCCCCCAAGACAATGTAATCTACCTCTGAAATTGATGAAGTGAAGGGAAAAGTAAAGGGTGAAAAAGAGGTTTGAAAGGGAGCCTCTAGTGTAGTGAAGAAGGAAGGAAGAACACCAAAACTTAGAGGACTGTTCTAAGGCCTATTAGAGTCACACGTGCGAAGATAAAGATGGTATCTCTATTGTCATAGCATCCCTCCACCATAGTCACACATATATCATTGTTTGGGCTAGAAAAGTAAGCCTATAAGGCCTCTCACTCAAGCGAAAAAAAATCTCACTTAAGTGAAGAAGAAAAAATGACTTCCACACAAGGATCTTGAAGGAATCCCCTCACACGTGCAAATAAATAGTGATACACTGTTGTCATATCAAAATTGCAACTATATCTCAAAAAAGAGCTCGGTTGGAGGAGGAATAAAGTACTCTTCATATGTGAAGGAGTCCACCAAGGAACAAAGAGGAATATCTCTCATATAAGAAGCATAACAAAGACTACTATCAGTTGCCAGAAGAAGGATGAAGTGCCAGAGGAAGGAGGACAAAGTGTCAGAAGAAGAAGGACAAAGACTTGACTTGTGCTTGGAGGATATTCTTGTCAAGGATTTAGGGTTTGGCATTTATCAATAGAAGCTTCAATAAGAGAACTTACCAAAGGGTTTTCCTCTCTAAGAGAGAGAGTTTTTGGCCCTAGTAGAGATCCAACATCTTGTGTTCTTGTATTTTGTATTTTTATAGTAGTTTGATGAAGTAAAATAACATACACTAATAATAATAAGAAGATCAAGGTAACAAGAAAATGTAAAAGTGCTTCACAAATTGTTATCATAGCTAGAATAATCCTATCTTAACTATGATGCCCTAGATTCTTCAACAAGCGTGTCAGACATCAACATTGCAGAGGACAATGCTTTAGAGTCAGAGTAGTATGCAATAGCAGTGTATTACTAGAGCACATTCCTCGCTAAGAGGGAGTGTTGAGTTGGGGTAGCATTGGATGTTCTCTAAGCCTCAAATTTCGCAGGGATACTTGGGCACAAGTATTCCAAAGAACTCAGAAAGTGTTTTGGGAAATTCCACCCAGAAGTGATTTTATTAAAATAATTAATATTTTTAATGAGGACCCTAAGTCTAAACTTAGGAAAATTAAAATATGAATGGGTATTAATCTAATCAGGGGTGAAACTTCTAGAAAAAGACACAGATCAAGACAAAACAATCTGACCCTTTGATTATGATTTAATATAGGTCGTTGGTTGCCAAACAGGAAGATGTAAGAAGGGGCTTGAGGGTCATTTGGGAAATACACCAGGGAGATACTCAGTTTCCCAAGAAAATCTTTTTCTCACTGGTTGAAGTTTGGTAAGAGAAAATCGATTCAGAGAGAGAGTTACAGGTGGAGGAGAGATAGGGAGGGTTCAATATCAGTCAAGGAGATAAGGACAGAGAGGCAAAGCCATGGAAGGAACAACACTGGTCAGATTGATGCTGAGAGAGGCAACAGTGGCCTGAGTGACGATGGTATTGCACAGGCCAGTCCAGAGGCCAGAGAAAATGATGCTGGGAAATCCAGAAAAGCGCAGAGAGTGGAGGAACCTCTCTCTCGGGTCAGATAGTTGTTTAGGAACGTCTGTAAATATTTCTCATAAAGCCTTGTTCTATATTGTTGGGTGTAATTTGCACATGTTTATTTTTGCTAAATAATAATAAAACCCTCATCTGCTGCACCAATTTTCCCACATTGGGTTTTTCTAGGGACAACTGTGCAAAAATAACTGTGTCATTGTGTGTGTGTATGTGCCAACATTTTACTTACATTTACTTTCTGCAATGTTTTAATTGTGAAGGCTGCAGTAGAATATGTTTTGATATTTGTCGTAAGAATACAATAGATAACTTGTTTATGAAGTAATAAGTAGAGGAAATCATATTAATCAATGTAGTAGGATTTCTATTTTAGGAATTTTCACAGTAAGCACCATGGTGACTCTACTACCTCTCAAAATAGATCACAAGGATCCACCCTTATGCATAGTGAATGTTTTCTCAATCTAGGAGTATAATCTTATTCTAAGGTGTTTCTTAGCTATGTTTTCAAGGTAAGCGCTATAGGAATCCAGAGCACATTGTCCAGGTGGTTCAAACTAATCTAGTAGCAAGCACCATAGTGTCTCCATGTGCTAAGTTCTACAGGAACCTAGAGCACACTACCCAGGTGGTTCAAAATACCTCTAGGTTCAAGCACCATAATGTCTCCACTTACTAAGTGGTTAATTTCCTTCCAAGAATCACCCTTGTGGTTTAATCTCCTTTTAGCCAACTCTAAGTGGTTCATATCCCCAAGGAAAGCACTTAGAGGTTCATATCCAAGATAGATAACACTAATGAGTCAAATAATCCAATGATATTTCATTGGCCAATCAAAGAAATGATACACATCACTGGTCATACACCATAAATAATAAGGAACATCACCTCGTTTACTATTCTCTTGTCTTCACCTCATGCCATGCTCCTTTGTGTGCTCCCACATTCACTGCTCTTCATGTCGGGATTCTCTACTTCACATGCATCTTTTTATCTATCTACACATACTTCTCCCTCGTTGGTCTCTCTTTTTTCCGACCCATTGTCTTCCTCTTTCATTTTTACCACATCAACACATCGTACGAGGATATAGGCAACATGGAGTTTGTTCTTTCCCTCATGAAACCATACTCCACCTCTCTGTTTGTTGTGCAGACCATTAAAGTCAATCAGGGAACTGGTAGCATGAATACATGAAGTAGCCTAGGTTATTCACTTCCTAAGAAACTCCTCCTCCTTAGTCTCTAAATCTGTGTCCACTCCTCTAGCCCAGTCATTATTCACATTTCCACATTATTTAGATGAGTTAATATACATAGTGAGATTTACATGGGGGTATAAAAAAGGGTTGTTACGCTATGGAGAGTCATATGAAAAGAATAACCCAAGCCAACCAACCATACATCATAATCCACATCTATGCTTGAAGAAACAAGTACACATCCCCTCCTTTTGAGTTAGAATTCCCTTCTATGGAAGGAACATCAATCAAATCCATTCCTTGTATCAACACTTTTAGATATACAATCCTTCTTGCAATTCCTATCCTTACCACATTTCTAGCATTTATTAAGGATTTTCTTGGATATTTAGATCTAATTCTAGATTTATATCTCCCCCCTAAGAACTTATTTTTATTTCATTTTTGGGAATTACCTCTTCTAGATAAGGAATCCATGTTTTGACTATCCATGGTTTCCTAGTTCATTTCTTCCAATAGCAAGGGCAAAACCACATCATCAAACTTCAATGTGGTTGCATTACTCCCAATAGCTACAACAAAACTATCCTGTGAATCTATAAAAGAACATATTAAACTAATGCACTTATCTTCATAAAAAATTTAATATTAATTAACAACACTTGACTTACAATAGTATTAAAGGAATTTAGATGCTCTATCATATAGTCTCCATCAAACATTATTAGGAAGTACAAAGTCTTTCAAATTAAAACTTTTTTTACAATGAAATACTAATACAAAGTCCCTAACTTATTTTATAACACATTGGTTGTAGCTTCTCTTGAGACATTTAAAAACACTAAAGCTAAAATACATAATTAAGTTGTTCTCTTTTCCTTCCTATCCAAATTTGTCCATTTTTTGGTCAACATACTTTTAGGTGCAGTACCAAGATCCTCAACAACCCACTATTCTTTGTCTACTAGAATATCCCCCATCTTGAGCTTTCATATCTCAAATCTTTTCACATTAAATCTTGACTTTAGAGCTCAACCATTCTTTTTAAGCACATTGAGTCTCTATGGGAGAGCCCCCACTAAAACTAGGTTGATCATAGACTCAATATAAACTTGATTTATCAAACAAGATGGACCATTATCAACAAAGGCATCCCCTCCTCAAGCCAATAATCTCACTCTAATGCCAAATGTATGTTTTAAACCTTTACAATAAAGCAATGCACACATATATTCTTCATAAAATAGAAAATTAAATAATACTATTCACACATAGTACTCATATACTTAGCTTGGATTATCCATATTTGATCACTATATTCATAATAACCCATCTTAATTCTTTTAGAGTGGAAAAATTGAAGGAATTACCTCACAAGACCATATTTGTTGGTGGATCCTAGTTTGATGAATTGTGGTTTTAAACCTTCTAAAGATAGTTTGAGGCATTTCTTGAAGTTTTTTGGGGTAAAAAAACTCACGTGTGCTAGATCTCTAGCACTATTCCCCAAAATAGATATCTTTACAATGACATCAGAATAGAGTCCATATATAATAATAATGCCCCTTGAAAGTTGACCTTCCTATTTTCTCTGCCATGATTCAAGGGGAGGCCACATAAGCCTCATTAATCATGGAAAAGCGTCTAGGAACATGATCGTGATGAAGAAGTATTTAGAATAGTCAATATTGTAACTCTAATTAAAAGTTGAAGTAGTCAAACTTAACCAATATTATGATATTATTTTGTGTTATAGCTAGGCCACTATGAGGAAAATAGTTTCCATTCTATTCAAGTGCATTTTGTTCCATAGATGAGCACAATAACTGAGATTTGATAGAGAGAGAGAGAATATACAGGGTTTGTGTTCTGTAGCAGCACACATGCCACATGTCTTACTTCTTTGTGTTTGCACCATTTCCCTTCAAAAAAAGGGAGAGTACAACAACCTCACTAATGGCCCTTAGTATTGTAGCAATAATGTTGTAACTCCAAGAGTCTCAAATTTAATTATCAACCCAAGCTTCATACAAAATTAAGAGGGGTCAACACTGTATGCGTAGTAGGCATTATTTTCTTCCTTTTCCAATTCTTAAACAAGTGAGAGGTGTTGGCATGTAGGCTATATGAATAGAAACCCATTTAAGTTGTCAGACTAACTATGCTACAGGAAAGTAAAATTATAGAAGTAACTTTTAGAGATGAAATGGCACACATTTATGCTAATTTCAATAAAAGAAAAGCACACTTTTATTGGAAATAAAGGATTTGTAAACTTGAAACCTATGTTTCTGTAATAGCACTGGTTAAAAATCCATGTAAAAAAAATATAAGACCAAGGTCATGGGACACGTATTCCAAGTTGAATGGTGGGAAAAAACATCCTAGTGGGTGTTCATTTTGGTTATTATGCCTAAAGGAAATTGTCAAAGGCAATGGTAAAGCCTTTGGAAAGGCAAGAGGCATTAATTGGCATTCTATTTATGAAAATAAAGGAAATTAGGAGAAAAGGAAGGTGAAAGGTCACAGGTTGCATGTGAGGATGAAATTGATGGAAAATAATCGAAAATAAATAAAAGAGAGGCCTCAGTGATAAAAAGGCTTCTGAAAATAAGTTGGCAAGTTTTTGGCTTAGGCTTGGTTAGTGTAAGCTTTTTGGTCAGTTCAGTTTTGGAGCTCTCATTCTGTTCTCTCTCTCTCATACTCTTGGACACTTGAGTTTTCTTGGAGAACTTTGGCATTGGATCAAGAAAGGCAAAGAAGTCAAGAGGAAGGAGGGAGCAAGCAAGAAAGAGTAGGATCAAGTATTTACAAGAAGATTATTTACATGTATCAATTTGCATGTGTGGTTTCTTTGCTATATTTGGCATGCATGGTGTTTCATTTGTGTTATTGGTTATATTTCTATTATTGTCATGGGTTTTTCCAGGTGTGATAGTGTTTTTCAGCCTAGCCTTGCCATTTCTGGATAGTTATGGTGTGATGGGGTTCTCATGTTTTGGTTGAGATGGATTGCCGGATGGATTTAAAGGTAAGTGAGGTGGATCTATAAATAAAAGAACAAATAGACTAGTAACCCCTGAACCAGACTGTGGGTTGTGGTAAAACTGGATTTTGTGTTGCCTCAGTGGGACTAAGAATCCTCGACCAGTGAATGGTAGGATATACAGTAAAGCCTAGAGGTGGGTGCTCTCCATCAGGTCTAGTAATCCAAAGATGGGATATATGGTAAATATAGGAGAGTGGAGTCTCAGTTAGGGCCTAGTGATCCAATGTGGATTACGGTAATGCCTAGAGACTAGGAGACAGGAAAATTCCTCTCAATGTAGGTGGAGAAATCTGGTGGAATCCATGCTTATTTTGGCCTAGTGGTTTGACGTGGATTGCGGTAACACCTTGTTTCTATTGATGAGGGTGAGGTGGTTTAGTCTCGCGATGCCTTGGTTGGTTCTTTTCGTTTGAGTCCCACATTCATGCTTGGAATATGGCATGGGGTTGAAGAGTTGAAGAGACATTTGGCTCAACCAATCTATGGTCGAATGAAACGTGGTAGTCCCATATTGAGTTGGATTTTGCATTCATTAATAAGAGGTTTTTTCCTTTGTATCTTATGTGTAAATGTACTGTTTTATATGTGGATTCTATGGCTTATGTATGCTTGATATTTCTGTTGTTATTATGCTAGTTATAAGCATGTATTATGACAGTGATGATGTATGGCTCTCCTCATTTTTGATTTGTAAATGAATGAACAATGTATCTATGACCTAATAGATGATAATGCAACTAATGATATAAGGGAACAATGATTCTTAGTGATTCTCAGATAAGTATGAGACCCTTATGCTCATATCTGTTATTTAAACTTGTAGATTACATATTTGTGACATGTTTGATGAAATGCCTATGATGGCTAGTAGGGGTCCCGTCAAGTCATTATTAGGGTAATTGTATTTGTATCATTATTATGTTGTTATCTTTCAGTTTTGAAAGTTTCATGGAGTTCTGGGCAGTGACCTGGGCTCTGGGCCTAAAAAATGGCACAAATCCTGAAGTCGCGGGCACATGATTGAGGAGAAAAGTCCCTAGATGCACCCATGCCTTGTTGTGGGAGTGACTCGAGCCTCCTAGACACACCCTTGTCCATATCAAGGGAGTGTCTAGGGGTTTAATGGTATAAAAAATTAGTGGGATCTAGGGACTGGTCATGGGGATGACTGGCAAGGCTTATGGTGTAGGAATATACAGGGTAAGTTCCTTAGACAGAACACCAAAAGGACACCGCTCACAAACAGATCACAGATCAATACACCAGTATTTTGACGTGGTTAAAACCCTCAGAGAGGGAAACAGTCCACGGCCTCTGCCAACGTGGCTACTACAGGCAATTTATTAATAAAAGAATGAAAATTTACATAAGCTTCTCTCATGCACAATTAACCTACAAATGACCCTCCATGCGCTTTAAATAGAATTCATGGACCAATCGGGTGTCAAGCCACGGATCAAGTGTCGGTAATACCGAGGAGAGAATGAACCGTCGGATAACTACATATCGTGACCGTCGGATTGTAAGTTACAAAATGTACAACGGTAAAGAAACACACTTTACCTAACTCTATACCTAACTCTATACTAGACCAAGTTGGACTTAACTATTTCCTATGTGTCGGAATATCCTAACATCCCCCCTTAAGAACAACTTGGGATAGGATTGAAGGATTTACAAATATGACACAATAGGAGAAGAAAGGAGGCACTAGAGCCTATCCCCCCTTAGTGACAACTTCCTGAACTCCAAGCATATATCGAAGTTTAGTGAACTTCGCCTCTGTGAGAGCCTTTGTGAGGATGTCTGCAACCTGATCATCTGTTGAACAATATTGCACTTCAAGAACATGGTCATGAATGAGCTTTCTGATGAAGTGCATGTGTAGTTCAATGTGTTTGCTGCGCTGATTCTGAACTGGATCTTTGCAAAGCTGAATGGCACTTTGATTATCACACCAAAGTGTAGTCGGATGCTGCTGCTGAAAACCAAACTCTGATAGGATATGACGAAGCCACAAGGCTTCCTTACTAGCCTCTACCGCACCACGATACTTTGCTTCTACTGAAGAA
>APFE031325404.1:0-15837 GCA_000404065.3 Pinus taeda | reverse complement strand
GTGACAGTTGGATGGAAGGTGATTGAGGACGGCTAAAAGGATTATGGAGTGGTTGGATGGTGTGGAAGGGTCCTAGGAGGCCTTTTGTGACTTCCTAGAGGTTCCCCATCAATTCGGCCTCAAAACAGGCCATTTTAGGAAAACCTATAGGATGATCTTGTAGGAATTACAGGAAACCTACAGGAGATGGCTGAGAGCTAATTGTGAGGTGTTGGGAAGCTTGGAAAAGGTGTGTAATGAGTGGGATGGGGTGTTAGAAGGTCTAGGAACACTACGGAGTCAATATCCAAGATCAGAGATGGCTAGATTCACTCAATGCACCTAGGGGAATTTCAATGAAAATGACAAAAAAACTAGTGAGGGTGATGGTGGAACAAGAGATGGCTAGGGTGGATGAAGTGGAAGGTGGCTGCTGGTGATGAAGTCTGGGTTTCCTCCTAAAGTACCTGATTTTCTTAAAACATGTGTGTTTTCCAAGAACTATGCAACAAGATACATTTTCATAAACTAGAAAAGCATGAATCAATTGCCTATATTATGCATGAAGAAAGTGTTGAAGGGAATGAAAGCATGAGTGAGATATTATTGCAGAAATGGAGTAATGGAAAAAGATGACAATGAAATGAACCGAACGCTGAATCAAGACAACAAACTCCAAAGCTCATGCAAGAACTAGAAATCTGTGTTTTTGGGGCTGCTGAAGGGTCTCTTCCTCAAGTCATGGTCCCAAAGGGAGGAAGTGAGGCCAAGACACCTGATGACAACCTTATGGTGATCCTTTTTCTCCTTGCTAACCTGCTAATTGAAAGAAGGCACAAACGGAAGCAAACTAACATACAACCAATCTAATCTAGACTGCTATATTGGAAATGCAACTACTAAGTAAATGAACAATTAAACTATGAATCTATGCTAGTATACATGTACAATAAAGAGGAGCGTTGGCTGCTAGGGTTGGGCCATAACTCAAGAGCTTCAGCCCTCTGAGTTAACTCAGTGCCGGCTCAAAACAAAACTCATTCTTATTATCAAAACAATGGATTACATCAAAAACTGTCACCAGTCTTGCAACTCGTTTACAATAAAAAATCCAAATCCTACTGAGGTCCTAGGCCTCTCTACTTATACATCTGAAGTCTCCAATGACTTCCTTAAAATTAGGGAGGCTCGGCTCCCAAACTCAAGATAAAATGGTGCTTTGTCTTTCACTTGCTCGACTACCTTCTAGTCCTCATGATTTGGCTGTTTGCAATCTGAGCTGATGGAGGAATATTTGAATGGAGGGGTAGTAAATGAGGAGGATTTCCCTCCTATAATTCCTCTCCCTTGTCCCATTCAAGTTTTGACCAAGGTCTTTGCTGAAATTCCTTGCTTTTATCCTTCAATCCTACATTAAATGCACATTAGACCACAAAGCAAAATATCCAACTCTAACTCATCTCAGAAACAAAATATAATCAAAATTATGCAATAAGTTATGAGAATAGTTGGTTTGACTAAGCTAGGAGGTGAATTAAGGCCCATATAATTACCCAATAATAAGTCTCATCATCACCCCCTACTGAAAGTGTTGCTCATCCTCTTAGCAACTTAGTCAATATCCATGTCCATCATGGCTCTGGTAGCCTCTCTAACATCCCATGCCTCTGCTATGGTCTCTTCTTCTTTTTCATAGAAGCCTACTTTCTTTTCTACTTCTTCCCGTTGCCTCTTTTCCTCTTCTTCTTTTCTCCCTTCTAGCATCCCTAGGAGTAGTGGTGGACCTTCAACCTTTGCATTGATTGCTTATACATAGGTGTCCTGTTGAGTTCCTCTCTTAACCTTTGAGGGGAGTGATATTCTCTTATCTTCAAGCTTTGTGGAAGTGTGTTCCATCTCCTTAGGCAGGCATATATACTATCATCTCCTAGTAGCCTAAACATATCCTCAAAATGTGAAATTGCTTGCTCTTGGGTAGCAAGATATCTAGGTGCCATCTAAATATCATTTGCAATCAAATTATGGGTGCTGATTAGGGCCATGGAATTTGATTGTTCAGCTTTGATGAAAATAGGTTCATTTTACTCTCTGACCAATATTATTTTCATCTCTACAACTCTTGACTCCTCATGGTTCATCCATGATGCAAAAGCCATTAATTGTAGATCCCCTAGCTTCGCAATAGGGTCCCAAACATTCATGTCTGTGAGGGCCATGTTGTGTAAATAAAACTTAGCCATTTTGGCCCTATCCTCTATTGTACTTTGATCACAAAGATCAATAAATGGCATGTAGTCCTGAAATGGCATGGTGCCCCTTTGTGCTAGTGTTTTAGTCTGAAACTGCAGCCATTATTCTTTGAGGTAAAGAGCATAGGATTTAGCTGGCATCCTACACTAGATGGCCTCCAAGGAGAGGCTGGCCATACATGCTTGTTGGTTCTCTCTTTCCTGCAACTGTCCCCTCAACCATGCATTTTCTCTCTCAAGTTGACTTCTCATGATTTCTTCTCTATCCCTTAAGCCACTTAGCTCTTTTCCCATTTCTTTGAGTTTCTCTTCCATTTGCCCAATATCTTCCACCCCTTTTGACTTGGCAATTTGCTTCCATCGATGGGTTCTAGCCCTCTCCTTCTCAAGTTCGAAAAACAATGGGATGGCAAATTTTTGAGGTATTACCCTGCCTCCTTCAATAAACCAGTAATAGGAGACCAAGTTAGGTTAGGGGCTTGGTTCCTTTGTCTCTGGGTATTCTTATTTTGTTTCTTGCCGCTCCCCTACCTTGCTTTCCAATTTATGTGCTTCCTGTAGTTTCAACAGAGTATCATATAGGATTGTTTTTTCTTCCTATAGGTTTTGCTGTGGATCCTATAGGATGGCCTTACCCTTTGAGGAAGTTGATCTAGTACTAGGCCTCCTTACATAGGTGATTGGTGACTTAGAGGAAGGAATTTTGTCTCTTTGTGTAGGGGAATCTTCAATATCAATAGGAATTTTTGTTGATATTTGTGGCTTCCCTTGTTTGATTCTTGTGTGCTCTTTCTTGTTCTAAAATATAGTGGTGTTTGCCTCCTTTTTTTTCCTTTTTGCTTGACTGGGGTGCTGAGAGCAATGAGGGAAGCTGCTATCTCCCTCTCAGTGGCCTATGGAGACACTTTAGGTGACTTCTCATTGTGTTATTTCCCTTCTGTTTCAATGCCTTCTTCCTCTTTGTTTTTCCTGTCTTCTTCCTCTTATGGTTCTTCCTCATCTCCATTCGTTTCTTCCTTAGTTTCCTCCTCTGTTTCACCATCATCATCCTTCTCTTCTCCCTCTTCTTATTCTGCTTCATCATGTTCCTCTATGTCATCTTCTTCTTCTTCATTCATCTCATCCTTATCCAGCTCTGTATCTTCCTCTTCCTATTTTTCCTCCTCCTCATTGATAGAAGGACTAACGTCATAAGTGAGGGTTTTGATGTCATCCACTGCTGGAAAGTCTCTGAAGGCTGACCATGTTATAGGGATTCTGAGGTTTTGGAGGGCATCTTCAATGAGGACCCTAATCAACCCATGATGAGCCAATTTTTGGGAATTTACTTCCTTCACTTTGTTGCTGGAGTCTATGAGTGATTGCGTCAAGAAATAGGGTATGCTGAGTCTTTGGTGAACTGGTGTTTCTACCCCAAATCTTAATTATTCAAGGATCATGAAATGATAGCCATAAACAACACTATATCTACCCTCACATGAGATATATTTGATGACTTGATAGCCTACCTCACTCCATGGATATGGCATACTGTCCCTCCTTACTCCATTTTTGTCCTTGGTGGGTTCTTCACCTTCTAAAAAGAATTTCTTTTTTGCCACCTAACTGTCTCCTTTGTCTTTTTTTCTCCATGGAATTCCTAGGGGAAGTGTGGTGACCCTACTGATGAGCTCTGGGGTGAGATATATAGTGAGGCCTCTAACCAAAATAGTGGCATGGATTCTGTTGTGTGGAGTGAGCGAGTGAGAAAATTCTTGAGGCACCTCATCATCATACCCTATGAATTTTTTGAAAACCCCATCTAGTTGTGTCTTGTAAAGATTTCAAGCACCTGGGGGTGTTGTTGTATCCTCACACTATTTGTGGGCTCTGTCCTATTAAACCTTCCTGTCATCTTGCTGGTGAAGCTTGAGGAGAAAATGAGAGGATTGACACAAAATTTTTTAATGCAAGACCAATACAGAGTTGATTGTGTATGTAATTCACCTCCCACAGTTGCTAAATTCACTAGATTTTAGAGTATTTCTGGTTCATTTGCTTGTAAATGGGGATGGAATTTTAGAGCCTACCTCTTTAGAATGGTGGCAGTGGACAATTCCCATGATATCCCCTCTTGAAATCTTCTCTGCCTATCCTATAGACTGCCTCTATGTATCTTGTAGACTGATCTTGTAGACTGTATCCTGTAAGAATTCCTGTGAAAAACAATGGATCCTTGCTTCCGGTGGGTGGCCAGAGAGAGTGACTTGAGTGAGGGAGTTTCGAGGAGGTGGAATGCATGAATGCATGCGAACGATGTTTTATTTCTGTTTATGGTGTTTCAGGGTGAGGTGGTGTGTTGGCAGCAGAGGTACATTGCCATTTTTGTACCGTTGGTCCCCACTACCACCTCATAATTTCCCACTCCTCATAATCAGCTCCCACCTCATAGATTTGTAGTTTAAGCACTTCTTGTCCTACTCCTCCTCTGTCTTTGAGTTGAATGCATCCACATGTGAGAGGACACTCAGTTCTGCATGTGCTATCTGAACGAATGTGGCCAAGTTAACTGGCCACCTTTTCACTTATAAACCAACTATTTCGTAACCCTTACAACTTTTGATTAAATGATGCATATGAGTGAGCGAGCAGGATACTTACCTGTGGTTTCGATGCCATGTTGCAGTTGTCAAAGATCAAAGGTGTTGCATTGTTTATTCGCTGCATGAAATTCTTCTCCTCTTATTGTCTGCTAGTGGTTTCTTGTCTTTTGCAGGTATCTGTGACTGAAGATCTGATGTTGCTGTTGCTGTGGAGCTCCTAGATCATCCTAGTGAGGACCTGTTGCTAGTGAGTGGCATTCTGTGGGATAGACTGCTACAGGATTTCCTACAAGATGTCTTGTAGCTGCTTCTCCCTCAAAATTATTTAATCATATTACTGGCTGGGGCTGTGAGGATGGTGTAATGAATGGAAAGAAGGAGTAGGAGTGTGTGTAGAGAAAAAGACACTCAGGTAATGTGCTTACTCCTCTCCGTTTTCCTTTTTTTTTTCTTTTTTCCCATTACTGGCAGAGACTGATGAAACTAATATTTTTTTTTGTTTTGGATGGTGAGTGTAGGGATGATGATGGTGGATGAGGTGAGGTGTTGGATCATGCCAAGGGTGAATTTTAGGGACCTAAAAAACCTACCATGTGCCCTCAAATTTCTTTTTGTAGGTTTTCCGGGCCACTATAATTCCTACAGGATCATCCTGCAGGTTTTTAGGGGATCCTGTAGGAATACCGCGGATCTTGTAGAAAACATAGTCTTCACATAAATCGAAGCAATGGAGTGGAAAAAATGATAAAAATGATGGAGGGATGCATGGTAAAGAGTGGAGGAGATGAATATGTGTGAGGCAGGGTTTCCTTTGGATCCTCGTTTTGCTTCTTGACTGTCTTTCTCGCCCACCTGCAAATAACAGTTACATATTTTTCTCTCCTTTTTTTTTTTCCTTTTTTGAAAAACAACTAGGATGTCTCAGAGAGGTTTTCACCCTAGCTGTTTTCCCTAGGCGCCTCAAGGAAGGTTTTCCCCCAAGGATCTTCTTATTCTTTTTTCTATTTTTTTTTTCATCATTGGGCCGCCTCACGAGGGTTTCAACCCAAAGATGGGACTCAGGCACCTCGTGGAGGTTTTCACCTGAGTCCTTATTCTTTTTTTTTTTTAGTGACTTGATGAGGGAGGAGCTGGAACTTGCTCCACCATCATCACTATTTTATTGATATTGTCAATGAACTCTTGTTTTGATAAAGGTCTCTTGTACATTTTCAATCGGTGCCCATTAATAAGAAACAGAGTGGATTCTTCATCTATAGTTCTGATTTGCACTGAACCATTATCATGGCATCTTTCCATAATGTTACACAGTAAATTGTCACTGTCTCCTTGTCAGTCTCCCTACTGTGTCATGAAATCAAATCCATCATGCTCATGCTCTCTGAAATGGCCAAAAAACCCTCCTTGCCTAAGTTTATTGGATCATCGCGACTGTTATTGAAATAACGGCGCTGACTGGCAAATGATAGTGCAATTGGTGCGCTGCCAGCGCGGAAGCACACGGGTTTCCCGCGCTGATCGAATTTTATAGCCAGCGCATCCTCTGTTTGTAGCAAGTCGTGCTGACCAGACCTCTTCTGTTATTGAGATGCGATGTCAGCGCGCCAGTCTAGTTATGCACCCGCACTGATCCTGTTTGGGCGAGTTTGTTCTAACAGCCAGCCTTCCAGATGACTCCAGACCTGGTTGTTGGCTTTGTAAAGGTCACCCTCCTTTCTATGGCATGTCTGTTCGTCATATGAGCCACCTTTCTTGGAGATAAGCTCATCCTTTCACTATCCATGGAGACTCCTTCTCCTATATAAGCCTCCACCATTGCCATGAGCAGCTAGTTTTTGACATATAGACTTTGACATAGAGGAATTCATAGTGCTTTAGTGCTGCTCTTAATAGGCATTTGGTGTGTTAAGTGTTGATTGCTAGAGAGCTTAAGGAAGGTTATGAAGTTTTGTTGCCTTGTGTGAGAGAGAGAGTTGTTTGTCTTGCGAAATATACCTCCAAGGGTGAATGCTTATGAGACTTGCTGGCTGGACCCTCTTGAGAAGGACTCAGCGTCAGAACATTGGTTGTACCTTTCTCTGTTTTTGATTAATAAAAGATAGATGACTACTGTTATGGTTCCATTCTCATTTGTTTTATAATAATGTGAATTACATCCTTTCTGACTGATGTATAGTTGCTTTTACTAGATTTTACGCTTGTGTTTGTCTTCTCTTTGCATGTGCAGGTGTCCATCCGCGGAGATAGCGGAGGATTGTGACCGACCAGAGCGAAGGAGTGACAGCGGCATCTCTTCATCAAACATAGCGTTGGAATCTAAGTAGGTGTTCATTACCCACTTTGTAATTGCAACTAGGAACTTGCAGAGTAGCATTGATTGATTGTTGCTAGACCCATTCTGGGCTAGTAGGGATTGCCTCTATCCATAGAGGGGATTTACCTCTCCAACAATTTGGCGACTCCACTGGGGACGTTGCTTGTGTCTTTTGTTGTTCATCCTTGTTTTGGGTTTGATTGTCACTCTCTTGTCAAAGATTGGGGATTATTTCTTTGTTTTTGATTTCCTGGTTCACTCTGGGGAAGGCCTTAATTGTTTTGAAAACTATTCCCTTGGTTTGAGAGCTTTTGGTTCAATTTTGCCTGTTTTTTAGCCTTAGCATGGTTTAAATCAAAACAGTCGCGCTGACATCGCGCATCTGTTTCTTTTCTTTCACTGTCATCGTGTTTATACGTTTAACAATCGCGCTGACCTTGTTTTCGGGCCAGCGCCCTTAATCCGCGTCCTTCCGCGCTGACAGCGCAAAGTTGCTACGCATGGTGTCTGGTCAGCGCTTTGTTGCCGAGGGTCACCCGCGCTGATCCTGTAGAATTCATTTTTGTCCAAATTTGCCTCCTGAACCTGTTGGTTTGACTGTCCCCTGCTCTTTCCACTTGGTTTGTGACTTGTTTTATTTTGTCTGAACTGTGACATACTTGCTCGCGAAGTCTTGTTCCGCAAGGGTTCGTTTGTTGCTGGTTTTTCATTTTGCAAAGCCTTCCTTCTTGCTTTCACTGCTTGGTTTGTATTTTTCCTTGACTTTTACAATCGCTGGAGTGTGTTGAAGCTTTGTTTGACTGGTTGTAACTCTCATCCTTCGAGTGTTTGCTTTTCTCTATTGATTTCGCACCCTAGCCCTAGGGCATCTAGAGGTCGTGTGTGTGTCAAGCCTTCCGTGGGATCTTGTTTTCTTGTTTGACCAGCCAACTTCAGATTTGCTTTTCACATTCGCTCGGTGATTGTTGGAAGTGTTTTGGTTGTGTTCCAAGCGATTTGCCTTCCTCCTTTGAATTCCTTTTTGTCTTGTCAAGCTTAGATCACATAGCTCATAAGCCTTTGTTTTCCTTTGATTTGGAAAACTAGTTTTTAGCGTCTTGGGAACTTTCTTGTGTTTGCATTGAGTGATTTTATTCCTTTTTCTTGGTGTAGCTATCTCTCAAATTCATTTTTAAGCATTTTGTGCCATTGAAAAGAAAATAAAACTAGTATCTTTTGCATTTAGTAGTTAAAAGGAAAAGAACATTTCGTTGATTTGTGTTTCCAAAAGAAAAGTTTCGTTTCCTTGCCATTAGTTGCATTAGGTTGTTTGGTTGCTTGAATTCATTTTGTTTGATTGAAAAATTCCTAACCCTCTCATAGTTAGAATTCATCGAACGAAATGATGTTCTTTGGCATGTAGTTTGCATCTAGGTAATTCTGAGAGATCATACGGTAGGACCTGAAATCAAAACTTAATTCAAGATCAACCGTAAAATAAACCGAATTTATCTAAAAATGCATTGGAACTTAAAGCAAATATCTAGAGGTCTAGGCTAGAGACGTGCTCCGGCGTCGTTAAACCTAGTCACTCTTGTTTTCGCATTAAGGTTGGGTGATTCCTCCTAGTGTGATTGAATTGTGGTCTAGCACGGATTTGGGCTCCCACGTACTGTCGCGTATATATGGGGAGACTCCACTAGGTTTACATCCTTCATCCATAGGAAGCCGAGTCTGCCGCCTTGTGAACCGTAACGCACCGAACACAGCATTTGGGAAGATTGACTGCAGTATGGAAAGTCCTTGGTTCTCATATGATTGCCAAGGTGTATAAGCAGTTTTACGGATTGCTTGGTAAACCTTTTGCTTAGAATCTCCAGAGCAGTCATTTTTAATCCATTTCGGACTCCCTAAAAGAAAAGGTGTAAGTGAGCGTCTTGTCACTTCGTGCTCATTAAATATTCGAAGGAGACTAGAGTCATCTTTTTGTCCTTTTCTCGACTCTTAAAAAATGAAAAGGTCAAGTTCAGTTTCTGCATCTTAAAAATTTATTTGGCCTCGATAAAATTACCTGGTTAGATCTTGTGTGCACTAGCTTGAGTAGGTTTCTTTTTCTATGGCAACTTTTCCAGGGTTCACCAACCCAAGTTCCCCTCCTGACGGGAATCCTAGCCATTTCCCTCCTCTGGGGAATGTTGGTGCTCCTTATATGGCGACGTTATCCCTCCCGGGGCTAACTGTCGGATTGCCTGTTTGGTTGTTTTCAACCTCTTTGGTCCCTACCATGTCGGCTGATACTCCATCAGTCCCTCCACCTGCACAACATCATGTTGAACCTAAGGTGGACCTCTCTCCTTCGAAGCCTACTTCTACGTCTCCTTCTTGTACTTCGCCTGGTGAAAGTTTCGATTCAAATAACCAGGTGGCTAAGAAGAAGAAGAACATGAACAAGAAGAAGAAGTCTCCTAAGGGAGAGGCTACAAATACAACTGTTGTTCCCTCGAGCACACCTGAAGTCGGGCCCCTTTCCGCTCCTCCGCGGAAGGTTAAGTTTCCTTGCCAGTTATGCAAGGAGGACCATCTTCTTCGTGATTGTCCTCGCATTCCCAGGGTACTAGAAATATGGTCTTGCAATCTGGCCCACCCCTCATCATCCACTGAAGCTCACGACGATGTTACCTTGTTAGTTGGGAATGGCAAGGGAAAAGGGAAGATTCGAATCCCCTGCAGACTTTGTGAAGGCAATCATCCCCTTCACCTTTGTCCACTCATGGATAAAGCCTCCACGGTTTTGGAAAGTCTCCCAGCCCCCTCACCCCAACTCCCCGTTGGATATCAATGCCTTTCTGCAGCGGCAAATTATTCGCCTCCCGACAATGAGATTGGTTCACATTCTCCTCTTGTCCAGGCCCCTCTTCCTGAACCTGGCTGTGCCCAACCTGTTCCAGACCAACCATTGGTCGGACAGAGTGTCGTCCACTCTGTTTTGGAAGAGCAAAATTCCCATGTTCTTCTCGTCTCAGCAAATTCTCCTGAGCTTGATAATGGTTTTCCCATCCCAATCTCTCCGGAGAATGTCGATTCGGTCCCTTCCGAGCAGGGGGGCAACCATATGGTTCCTCCACCAAGTAGTTCGGTCGTTTCCTTCGATTGGAGTTGTTTGACTACCCCTTCCCTCCCATCCCATGTGCCTTTCTGGGTCACCGCCTATGCCTCCCATATGGCGCTGCCTGGCACTGTGTTAGATGAAGGGGCATCGGTTAGTCTTATGCCCGTTACTACTTGGCAGGATTTGGGTTCCCCATCGCTTGTACTTGTTGCACCGAATCTCACCGCTTTTGACGGAGGAACGAGTCAACCATTAGGGATCCTTCCAAAGTTCCCTATCACTTTGGGAGGCAAGACTGGCTATATAGACGTCTCGGTTACCCAAGGTTCTTTAGACTTCAGTCTTCTCCTTGGTCGTGACTACATGTATGCCATGGGAGCCCTTGTTTCTTCACTTTTCTGTGTGGTTTGCTTTCCACACGATGGAAGAATAGTGACGATGGATCAATTATCGTTCGTTCGTCCACAAGCCCCTCCGGCACAATTGCCCTTCCCTCTTGGTTCTCATCCACTAGTTGCGTCTGTCTCACCCCAGATCAACTACATCGCTACCTCTCCCATGCCTATATCCAGCAATGCCACCATCGTGCATAGTGTTCTGGGGGCATTGGGTCCCGACTTCCGAGACATTGACCTCCCATCGGGAGCGCCACTCTTGGAAGCCCCGACTTCCTATTCATTATGATGAAGTTCGGGCGGAGCATAGTTCATTTCCCTCTGTCAAGCTCCCTAAAAAATGAAACCAGGAGTCTCGAGGATAGTTTTGCTAATGTATCAACCTCTTTAAAACAATGAAACGCGAGCTCGTGCATTTCGAGCGCATAAACATTATGTCAACCTTCAACCCATTTTCAATGGACGGAAGCTTGGGGGGCATGTACCTCGAATTGAGACACGATGCTGGGGGGCATGCCCGTTTCATTTCTCATAAAGCATATTTTGCATACGTGATTCTCATGTGCGTTTTCAAGCTTTCGTAAAAATAAAATATATGCGTGTGTGTGAATACATTCCAATGGGTCGTTTGTTATGCAGTAGATACATCAGATTACATGTGTGTTGAACAGTCGCATAGCATATAAAACACATCATCGCATGAAGAAAAGATCCATCTAGGAATAAACATAAGCATATGAAAATAAATTCTTTTCCAAGCATAGTTTGCATGTGTGTGTGCTTTTAAGCTTGCCAAAAATATAAAAAAACGTGGATCGTATGTTGTGCAACTGATACATTGGATCACATTTGTATTAGACATTTGCATAGCATATCAAAACATCATCACATGTAAAAGATCCATCCAAAATCGATATATATATATATCGTGTGGTGCACTAAGGCGCTCAAAAAATAAGTGTACATGTCTGAAATAAAGCAGACGTCCTCAGTACATCTGAGACGTATGTCTCTCAGTGGAAAATAAAACCTAGGCGTCTACTACGGTAAGTTATGCTCTCTATAGCATGCCACCGATCGTGCCACCCACCTCAAAAGGCGGTGCATCCTGGGTTCCACACCCACTATATGAATCTGTGCAGCTAAGGGGACCTCCTCGATCCCCTGGTAATCTGGGACTCCTGCCAGCAAGCCCTCAAGGTTGTGTACCACAGTCTCCGTCATGTCGCCTACTGAAGGAGCTAAGGCCAAGATCGTAGCGCCTTGCCCCTCTCTCCGTGCCTCCGAGGCCAGGCCAAGGGGTCTCACAGGTCCCACATCTGCACAGCATAGCATTTATTAGGACATGCACATGAAAAAATTCAAAAAACATTACAAAAGATAAAAAATCAAAAAGAGATCAAGTGTTTTACCTCCGTCATCCCACTGCTCTCCCGCAGGCAGTGGCAGGTCGGGATCACCGCGGAAGTCGATACCGGCGTATGGCCAGTCCTCGACAAAGATAACCTGGCGATCTAGCCACTCTCGGAAGAAGACACCCCACGACATTGAGCGACCGCCACCTCTGCGTGGCATGACCCGGGCCCATTTGGTGGCCCTCGTCTCTCGTGGACTGTTAGGTGGATCCACCACCATGGTATGCAGCTGAAGGGCTGGCACCCGCTCAAACATGAGTTGGAGTAAGAGCGATCCGTAGCCAAACTGCTTCGACTCTCCACGTCGGCAGTTACTCAATTGTCTCTTCATGCTAATTGTCACAGCTGCTACCCAGTTGAAAACTGTGGGCTGTAAACACTCGAGAGCTAGCAATAGGTTGGACTTTGAGGCCTCATGATTGGCCAGACTATCTGCTGCCCGCGTCACTAGGAAGAGTATAGTACGAAGGACCATGTCACCAGCACCCACTGATGGAATGCTTGCTTTCCTGCTCCGTGTCTTGTGCGCCTGTGGGCACACTCGGGCCATGAGTTGGTCGAGCGTCTCGCCGCTGGGTCGCTGCCCCTCCAGGATGGGCATCACACCCCAGTGTGACAATCCAGTCAAAAAATAGATATCCGTGGAATCGAACTCAATGTCGCGACCACGGATCGTGAATTTCCCATCCACTGGGTTCCAAGCTCTGATTAAGATCTCTAAGAGGTCTGGCTGTGCCCTCAAGCATGGAGTGAGAAAGAATTTTAGCAAACTGCATGCCCGCATTGCATTTTGGCATCCGGCATCGGCGAAAGCAGCAATATCTTCATTGTCGTGGGCCCTCTCTTGCCACACAAAGGCCATTGTGTCCTGCATGATCACCCAAAAGCATTAGGCTACCAGCTTGTGAAAATTCTCCGTTCAAATTCTTAAAAATTAATGTTCGCAGTGCCAGCGCGACTGTTTTCAAAACAGTTGCGCTGATAATGGCGACCCTTTGTATTTTCTCTGGGTTAACGCAGAAGCACATGAGTTTTCCGCGCTGACCCGGAAAGTGGTGTGTGTTGATAAAATCGATCAGCGCGGACCCAATGGGCGAATCCGCGCTGACCGAGAGTGCACCAACGCTCAAAGAATTTGGCCAAATGGCCAAATCCCATAGTGAAAATGCTTAAAAATAGGCTTAAAACAAAGCGCAGGGCAAGAGGGACCTACCTGGAATCAGCTGTCGGAAGAACGGCGTCCGCACGATGAAGAATTCGCTTCGTCAACTTTATAGTTCCACAACGTTCTCCAAGGTTCAAATGGTAAAATGGTAAAAAACGATTTTTCCCCCCCTATTTATGGTAAAAAGTTCTTAATTGACTTTATAAAAGTGGGTTTTGTCATCTTTTATCATGAATTTAATCTTGATGTCACTATGTTATGCCCTGATGCATGTTTAACTATGTTTTTCGACATATCGAACGGGTTTACACGGGTGGTTTTCTTGTGCAGGTCCTCAGAACCGACAGAGTCACGACGGATCCATATACACTTGGTCCCAAAAAATGTCGTCTTTAAGCTCTTTTTTGACATAAAGCAAGAAAAGATAGTCGAGCCTCCTTTCAGCTCGTTAAAAGGAACGAGAGGCGGTCGTTTTTAAAGCTCTTTTTTCGACCGTTTAAATTAACAAAGATCGCCGGGTGTTTGTCGTTTCGCACTCGTGATTGGCTCTAAAACGATGTACTTTGACCGCTTTTTTACTTTTTTCGGGTCGAAATCACTATTCACGAAAAGTACTCCTCGATCGTAATGATCGGGCGGTTCTTTCGAGCATCGTTTTATACTTTTTCGGGCTCGAGAGACACAACTTTACAAAAAAGCACCCCCCTGGAGTTTTCTTTTCCGCTGTCTTTTCAAACTCTCTAAACATGAAAAGACGCCGAGTCCTTCCTTTGTCAGATTCGTTAAAACTTAATGACATCAGATTCCATCGAAATGACGCTCCTCAAGCATATGCTATCCCCGTCAAGCTTGTCATCCAAAAATAACCGGGGTACTCGCCAGAAATGGTGGGGGAAATAAAGGAATCATAATCGTCGTCATCGATAGTATGTCGCTCTTGAACATGGCACTGTTTGCATTTGTGTCTGGGTGGGGACATCTCATCTCGTTTCACTTTTGCCTCCATGGGTTTGGGTTATCCTATTTGACCATTCATCTGCTCATTGCCTTGTCATCACGACCTCTGATCACTTGACCTCAAATACTGCCAAATCCGTCGTTGTGCCGCCGATATGTTCAAGAGAAGTTGGCCTCTGCAAGTATAAACTCCCTCTGATATTTTCACACAAAACATATTATCTCTTTCCGTCTCGTGTCGATGATGTGGGAAACATTATGGCCCACCTTCGATGAAGATCACTTCCTGTCGACTTCAGCTCATTATCCAGGAAAGTGACCTAGAGACTCCCTTCCAGTACCTTGGAGCCTCCATGCCTCAATGGCAGGTTCTTCGTGTTCGACGCAAGGTTTTCATCATTGGCCTCCGATCGGACGACTCTACGGGTGTTTGACACCGGCTCATTTATTCGCACGCCGTGGATTGTACCTATAGTACCTTGAGGACCGTCGTCATTATTGGTGGCCCCTCTCACGTCTGTTAACGGCTTTCATCATTGGCTGGTAATCAGACGATGTTCAAGCATTTTCGACTTCGACTCCTGTATTCACATGTTTGGACTTGTACTTTTTTCGGGTTTGGATGGAGCACAAGGCCCTGGTTCTAGTCTGTTGCGGACCAGGTTGCGATTTTGTGGATCATTATTACATGACTCATTGATGGATGGCTACGCCCATACCTGAGTCTTTTAGGATGGCTGTGACCATACCTTCTATCATCATGGTCTCTTCAGCTGGGTGGTTGCGTCCATACCACAGACCTTCTTTGTATGTCTTTTGGATGGCTGCGCCCATGCCTCGACTACATGTAATTGAGATATCAGTTGCATCTGCGTGCAGGTTCTTCCTGGTGGTGTCCCGGTTCAGCAGTTTTGTAAAGCATTTCACCCCTCCCACTCTCTCAGGCTTCATGCTTTAGGGGGCATCTGTTACACAGTAAATTGTCACTGTCTCCTTGTCAGTCTCCCTACTGTGTCATGAAATCAAATCAATCATGCTCATGCTCTCTGAAATGGCCAAAAAACCCTCCTTGCCTAAGTTTATTGGATCATCGCGACTGTTATTGAAATAACCGTGCTGACTGGCGGATGATAGTGCAATTGGTGTGCTGCCAGTGCGGAAGCACACGGGTTTCCCGCGCTGATCAAATTTTATAGCCAGCGCATCCTCTGTTTGTAGCAAGTCGCACTGACCAGACCTCTTCTCTTATTGATATGCGATGTTAGCGCGCCAGTCTAGTTATGCACCCACGCTGATCCTATTTGGGTGAGTTTGTTCTAATAGCCAGCCTTCCAGATGACTCCAGACCTGGTTGTTGGCTTTGTAAAGGTCGCCCTCCCTTCTATGGCATGTCTGTTCGTCTTATGAGCCACATTTCTTGGAGATAAGCTCATCCTTTCACTATTCATGGAGACTCCTTCTCCTATATAAGCCTCCACCATTGCCATGAGCAGCTAGTTTTTGACATATAGACTTTGACATAGAGGAATTCATAGTGCTTTAGTGCTGCTCTTAATAGGCATTTGGTGTGTTAAGTGTGGATCGCTAGAGAGCTTAAGGAAGGTTATGAAGTTTTGTTTCCTTGTGTGAGAGAGAGAGTTGTTTGTCTTGGGAGATCTACCTCCAAGGGTGAATGCTTATGAGACTTGCTGGC
>APFE031325399.1:0-39708 GCA_000404065.3 Pinus taeda | reverse complement strand
CCTTAGAAATACTCTTCTCATGCCATCCCAATCAGTTATAGTATGCTCACCAAGCCTCATGAACCATCTTAAGGCTGATGCCTTTAGTGTCGCTGGAAAAAGTCTAAGCCTATGGGCATCATCAGTATAGCCATATGTTCGACATACGATGTCAAACTCGAACAAGAATGAGTCCGGATCTTCTGAAGCCATACCATAAAAGTTAGGTAGCACTGAAGGGGGTATGTTCTTCATTTTGATCTCATCATCTTCTTGTGGTTCATGTATAGGAAAAGGAAAAGTTGACTCTTCTTCGTCTCTATGTCCTTGATGTGGTACTGATCCATCTCCTTCCTCAACCATTTTAATAGGTTTCTCTGTGTCAGAGTCACTTGTTTCAAAGAGGAGATTAAAGAAAGATTGTTCGGTCACTGTGCTACTTTCTCCTTGTGTGGAAGACCTAAGAAAGTACTTCTTCCGCGATTTATGTGTTAATAAAGTTTGCCTTTCGATGAGAGTAAGTCTTTGTACTGATTTTTGTTTATCCTCTAATGCTTGTGTGATGTCCTCCTCAGCTGGTGTTGAATTCCTTAAATATTCTGCTCCTGATGATGATGGGTTAGTTTTTGAATGGCGGGGGGTTTTTATGAATCTACCTTGACTGTCTCTAAATCTAGGCATAAATGAACATGATTTCTAACTGTGTTTTTGTTTATTTATTTATTTTATTTATTGAATTTTTTTTTTTCTTTTGAAATTCTTTAAATACGCCTCCTCGACAACGGCGCCAAAATGTAGTATCCTATCTAGGGTGCTAGACTAGGCTATATTTATTATCGACCAGGGTGCGTAGACTTAGAGGCATGCGTCTAAAGTATATAGACATAAAGGATCGTTATCTAAGTCTAATCTACCTAGTTACAACGTTGTCATTCAATTCATTATCAAACTAAAACACACTATGTATCACTATAAACCAAGATTCAATTCATTTAGCAAACCAAAATGCTGTGTATCACTGTAAACCAAGATTTTAGTCCCCTTACAGAGACATCATACATAAAACCTCTGTTCAGCAAATACTCAACATTCATTAACAGTCATGCAAGATAAAAATATATGGAAATCGTAGCATAAGAGTTCATGACATTTCTCTACAAGATAACAAGGGATCGAATCCCTTACAGTATATGATTCACGATCTCAGTGATGATCTATTCAAGCGCATTCATAAACATAAATCATACGCATAACATAAATCAATTTTAATCACTGCACGTATTAAATACCCTAACTGTAAATGAAACAAAAACAACAGTATACCACATTACGCAGGGCTCGTCCGTGTTCCAGAGGTATACTGGACTGTGATCCAACGATTACCAAATCAACACAATGAAATCATGACTGTAATGCAAGTCTTTGATATTAAAATTCAAAACTCTGTTTTTGAAAGAATGATAATGATAATCAAAACGGCTGATTCAGAACTGGGTTTTCATATCGTTTTGCATCCCTTGAAAACGAATGTACATTCATGAGTAGGCTGTTGTCGCTTTTACCATATCGCGATTTTTGAAAATGTTTCTATCCTATACTAATTTCAAAAAGGAAACAAACTAAATCAACTTAGGATGCGTGCTGTTGCTGCCTTTGTCGCCAATATGCCATAGTTTGACCTTCGTTGACCGCGCATGTAGGAGGGTTGATTCTGCTATGGGATAGGTGTTCGTCCATGCTTGGACATTCTTATTTTCATCCCTACTCTTCGCTCTAGCGTAGCTGTCATGCCACATTTCAAACAATAAACCAATTACAGGATGTTGGAACTTCCTCTAGCCATTTTGCCAAAAATTCCTAATTCATTAACATAAAACCCCTAAATTAATTTCAATGCAATTTAATAACTATAAGACTATTAACTAATCAATTTCCAAGGGATCTGAGAGATAAATGATGAAAATAGGTAGGCAAATGACATGTTTTGGGAGGGAAAAATGGGTCATGGAATGGTACCAAAAGTAGGCAAGTAGATATTGGGTGGTAGCATGGCTTCTTTACCATATACAAGGAAGTGTGGAGATGTGTTTAGACATGGCTTGGGTGTAACTTAGTCAGCGCAAAGTGCATTCACCAAGGAAGAATTCCAGTTTCACTGCTCAAAGTAAATGGTCTTTTTTATGATGCAAATATGATTCTTGTTTGTTGATTAAGCAAGACCATTTCCCTGTGGATAGTAGTTCGATGAATGTTTAAGAAAAATAAAATTCTGCAATGCAAAATGATATAATTTCAATGAGGATAGCTAATTTTCTTTGCCAAAAACAAGTGATACAAGAATGCCAAACCTGGAAATGATGTTTTGTTGAAGGAAGCTGATGACTTCCTAGTCATTGACTTATTTGAGCATAATTGCTTCCATCCACCACGTGATGTAACATGTAACAGTCAAAATGTAGTGGTGTTGTTTTGATGAATGGAGGAAGGTTTCCCTAATGATGTCAAAGGCCCACTATTGGAATGGCTAATCCACTACAACAACTTGCAGTGAGGCTGTTAACCTTCGTGTTTTGTTAGCGCATCACTGACAGACCGGGAACTTGCGGGCATAAGTTTGTGCATCCTTGAACAATGTGGGCCAGTACAAATTGGTTGTCATGAATTTGTGCGTAATTATGTTACCCATGAAGTGACCTTCAGCTAGTCTATCATGCATGTCACGTAAGGCTCTCTTTGAATCTGTGCCTCCAGGCACTCGTGAAGAATTCCATTGTTGTGCTTTCTATAAATCACTCCATGCACCAACTGGTAACATAAGGCTTTAAGGTGAAGTGACCTCTTCTATCGCATGTAAAAGTGAGACGACATGGTGTCGTGGTCAAGGTACTAGCATACTTCTTTGTACCAAGAGTTGTTGTGCGAAGTGGTTGGTTCTCGCCCTATATTTTACATATCGATTTATTACTCCGAAGTGATGAGCTCTTCTTCTTCCTTTTGTGCATGTACTACTTCTGCTACAAGTCTGCAGAGACCATGACCCTTGATAGTGTGAAATGGATTGATATTGACATCATACTCTTGAAGTTCTATCATCCAGTTCACACGTCTTTCACCTAGCTATTATTGAACATGCAGTGCTCTAACTATGCAATGATTTTTTAGTAAGTAGGGTCTAAAGTGTTTCACTGCCTTATATACAACATATGATTCTTTATCCATAGTGGGATAGTTGAGCTCGAGTCCCTATATTCTCATGCTCATGAAGGAGATGGGATGTCCATTGTTCAGTTCATCCTTCTGTGTGAGCCCTGCATCGAGTGAGTTGTCAGAAGCAAATGTATATAGCAAGAAATCTTTACTGAAATCTAGGTTGTAGAGTGCAAGTGCATCTGCTATTTCATGCTTGATACGAGCGAAAACGTCCTTTTCCTTCTTTCCCCAGCTATAGGGTGCATCCTGCTTGATCATATCTTGGATAGGTTTGACAATATGCACATAATCTGAGATGAACTTCTGGAGGAAGCTAATCTTATCCAAGAAGTCTTGCATATCTTTCTTGTTGACTGAGTGAGGAATCTACATGATATTTCGAACTCAATCCGAATCAACCTTGATTATACTCTTGGTGATGATATGCCCAAGTAGGTCCGCGTCAGACGCTACAAATACGCTCCTCTTGGGATTCAAGGATTTCTCGTACTTTCGACATCACTCCAAGATCTTCTGAAGATGGCATAGGTGGTCTAACCACTTTCTCGGAAATATTGTCATGTCTTCAAGGCAGACCACGATGCTCTATCTGATGAGCCCACAAAAGGTGATGTCCATAGTGCACTAAAATGTTGTGCTTACATTTACAAGCCTGAATGAAATTTCTCTGTAAATGAACGTACCCCACTTGGTACAGAAAGTAGTTTTAAGTCTATCAGGTTCTTCTACCAGAACCTAGTTATATCCAGAAAATATGTCAAGGAGAGAGAACATTTCAGCTCTAGATATTTTATGTAAGATTTTCTCCATATACGACACAGGGTAGTTGTCTTTGTCCAAGCCGCTGTGAAGATTTCAGAAATCTACGCAGAGGTAAATCTCCCTGGACTTCTTCCTTACAGAAACTAAATTTGAAACCCAAGTAGAATAACAAACCTTGTATATGGTCCAAGCATCCGACAACTTAGTTAATTCTTTCTGTATGAGGGGTCCAAGTGATGGATGGACTTTCTTGAGTTTTTGTTGAAATGGCTTGACCCCTTCTTTTATTGGAATGATGTGTTGGATTATTCATGTTTGATATGTTTTTGAAAATCGTATGTCCACATGAATACATCATGGTATTGTTTGAACAAGTAGACAAAGGCTTTCAACTCCTCTAGTGTGCAACATGTACAGAGATTTACAAACATCAAATCTCTTTCTATTCCCAAGTTTATCTGTTCGTTCATTAGTGTGGAACTATGTGTTTTGGTGTTCCTGGGCCCTTTGAAGTGGTTCTGCAAGTCATAGAGCTTATCAAGTGAAACCACACCCTTGGGGAAGGGGTTTCCTTTGCTGTCATTAGGTGCGTCTTGCAGAGATTGCTCATGCACATGTTCATCTATGGCTTCATCTTTAAAAATATCAGCATTGGCCATAAAATGCAGTATTTGTTCATCATCATCAAAAACACACAAATTAGTTATGTTGTTAGGAATAGATGACTTATACAAAATTTCAACTGTAGATCTATCCCTAAGTGGTGTCATCCTAGTAGCTGCATTTTCTAGAGCATCTGCAGTTGCATTGCACATTCTCAGTACATATATGATGTTAAAATCTTCAAAAATAGAAATAATTCATCATACATCTTGCTCATAACCTTTAAGAAGAGGTGAGAAACATTTTATGGTGTTACGTACCTATCGTACCACAATCTTTGAATCACCTATGACTTTTAACATAACAATATTGAGGCTAAGGGCTTTGGGCAAACCCAAGATGAGTACTTCATATTAGACAGTGTTGTTTGTGCACTTGAACTCAAAGAGGCTTGAGACTAAATTTTTTCTTTTCCTTCAGTTAATCAAAACACACCTAACTATAGATCCATCTTGTGTTTTGGATCCATCAAAATACAAGGTCCACAAGTCATCTGTAAAAGGACCGCTTTCCATGCTAACATTGCTAACACTACTCCTATTACAGTTACAAAGTATTGTACAAGTTTCATTTTCACAAGTTGGGCAAGGAAGGAGACCCAACTGTATATCTAGTGGGGTGGGGCTCGGTTGTGCAAGATAGCACCCCAGCTGCATTTCCAGAAAGAAATGGCGAACAAAAGTTCTGGGAGAGCCAATGGTTCATTCTGTTCCTCCAAGGGAGTAACGTTGTGCTTCATATACCTCTCAGAAAACACTTGAATTAGGTTATTTTTGCCATGATGCAAAAGTGATATGTGTGACCAGGTTGTAACAAAATATCCTTAAAACTTGTTGTACAAGTCTCGGCTAAGAAAATAGCCATAAGATTTTGGGACATCCACTATCACAATGTTGATGCGCTGGTGAACTCATGTGTCAGACGATAACTGGATGATCACATCTCGAAGTTCACCAATGGATGGTACACATGTTCGATCTAGTTGGATGATCTTTGCAGCTATATTGCTCCATTGCACAATGATCTGTCTAGAAATGGAGAGTGGCATGAAATTGACTGATGTGTTAGAGTCAACCAAACAGTTGTGGACATTGAACTTGAATATTTCGAATGATAAAAAAAAAATGGTGGGCAGAGTGAGTTCACTTCTTCTCTGTGAAGCACGTTGAGTACAGATGTCAATGATCTAGGGGACTTACTTGGTCCCTCGCTGGAAGAGGCAACATTATCTCTAGAGGTTTGCACCAGTGCACGCAACAGAATATCACATTGGTCTGTGACTTTGGTGGGTTCATGGAGAGAGATGTTCACATTGTCTTCTTCATGTCCTCAACAATATTGAAGTCCAAGGTGGGAAGACTCACGAAGTTGTCTAGGGGAAGACTTATGTTTGTATCGTCTGGTGGAGTGCTGTGAAGTGAGATCCTCATGGATGTACCTTTTTTTGGGGTTGTCTTCCTGGATTTTATTTTTGTCTTCTATGTTGAGGGTACTGGTAGATCAACTTTTCTAAATAGTTTCTTGAATTTCTCTTTCGGTATCTCAATCATAGTAGAAGCCCCTTGACTTCTTAAGTTGAATCAACTATCTTGTTTTGAGGGCTCCTTCTTGGTGGTTGTTTTCTTTTGAGAAGTGTTTAGACACCGATACATTTTTACCATATGCCAAGAACTTGGAGCTTCATTAGATGCAACATACTCTTCGTCATCTTCATCTTCCTACTAAAATTTCTCACTGGAATTAAAATGATCATTCATTATTGAAGCCACAGAGCTTATAAGTTGGATCTAGTCTACAAAGGTCTTCTCTGAGTTTCGTGCTTGGTGGAAATCACAAAAGTTATCCTTACCAAGCAGGTTGGTTTGGAACAGAACATTTGAACTCTACGCAGATTTAGTAGGGTGACTATTACTGGTACCTGATGTCACATTCTTTCTATGTGCAAAACTAGAAGGTTTGTTTCTCATTTGTCTGTTCTTGAGTTCTTCTACTTCAGTTGTCATGTACTTAAGGAGACAAGTAAGTGTCTCAATTTCACTTGTTTATTTTTCCTTCACCTTACTCATAGCAGCCTAGGACCTCCTACCAATGTCTTTGGATTTCTTCATTGGTTCATCATCTACAATGACTCCAATCACATGCAGGTCCTCCACAATAATTCCTTCTTGGGAAATTTGAGATAGTGTTGGTTTCACATCTCACTTAACGAATTATGCAATGTTGGTTTATAGTGCAAATGTGTAGTTGTTGACCATGATGGAGTCATGAGGTTTAGTTTATGTAGTGAACTTCTGTACGATATGGTTAAACCTATGGTTAAAGTCTTCCACTTTCTCTTTCGTCTCCATCTTAAGACTACCTAATTCTTTCAACAACATGGTAGGGGTTTTGTCATCAGTAGAATTTTCAAGGAAAATTCTCTTGAACATCCCCTAGTTCTGAATTGAGTTGACTGGAAGGTTGTGATACCATACAACTTCTCTTCCATCCAAGGTACATGGGAACAACCTACATTCAACATCATCACAACATACCTCGAGGGTATGTATATGTAGATAGAATGTGTCTAGATGTTATTCTACCTTCATTGCTTAGTCACGGTCATACTTCATTAATAGATTCTTTGTGTGCCTTCGAATCTTGTGCAAGAAACTATGGAGTGCCAATGGGCGATGTGTCATCCATTCCAAATTTTGATCATCCATGTCTTCTTCTTCTTCATACTCCTCCTTTTCTTCTAAATTAGACGATTCAACCTATGAATCAATTGATTCATCCCCCCCTCTACATCGTCCACTACCTTACCCTTCACTACCTCTGCCAAAACCTAAGCCCAAGAAAGTGTTGTTAACTTCTTCTTCTTGTGGGAAATTAGGAGGTTCCTCTTCATTTTCAATAGCTCTTGCAACCTCTTCAAGAGTGGTGAGGGTTTCTTCTTCAAAAGAAAAGACTACCATTCCAATGGGTGTATTATTTTTCTTCCTCTACCAAGAAGGAAGGTTGTGGAGTCCTAGGATCAATCCAACAACTTTGGAAATCTGACGGTGATGGGCTAGACAGAGTGAAGGTCACGATATCAAATTTATTGTTTCGGTCTACGAGTTGAGGAGTAAACAACTTCAGCATTTCACGTGGGAGAGAGGGAGTTCATGTTACTTCCTTGACGAGATGATGGATACATGGGGTTGAGAGAAATTCATCCATAAACAATTGGAGGCCCTCCTTCTAGCACCATAAGTGTTGATGGTGTTGGACCCACCAACATTCAGGGTATCTCCCGAATACGAAGTTCCAACTAGACCACACACTGTTTGTTGTAGGATTCATATTCGGTACGATGGCACGACTGCCATTATCTTAGGGATTTTCCTTATCTTTTTTTTCAGCACATGAGAGTGTTATGCTTGTAACATCAAGAAAGCGAGTTGAGTGTGCATAGTGAGTGCATAATGTAACTCTGTGTCTGGGCTATCTTACTACCAAAAGGGGGGACTAAAGTGAGACTCTTGATGAGAGGGAATGGTCCCAAACTAGGAAGAAACACACATAAACAACAATAAGGGTTTGTCCAGTATCTAGTGGAATAGTCCATAGTGGATGCAACAGTCATGAAAACCAAATTTAAATGGAAAACATGTACACCATCCAGTCGAATAGTCCACACAAGGGTGATGGTCATTAAAACCAAGAAAACACAAAGTTGGGTTGTCTAATATCTGGTGAACTAGTCCACACAGATGAGACAACAGTGATAAACAATACAACACATATTCAACAATATGAGTACAAAAATAACAGAAGTAGTTCAACTATCTTAGTACAATTTAACCAAACATGCACTACAAACATTTAAAGAATAGTATTACAAATGAATACAAAACATGCGTGAAAATGTAATGGCCTAAGACATGCTTCTAAATTAAGAAAAAGATCCAAGACACATCTGTACACCATAAATCACTAGTCTGAGTAGTGTGACAATGGAGCCAGTCCTCGCTCCTCAAAGAGCATATTATAGACTCTCAAGGCTATGTGGGAGGAGCTAAGGTGAAAATTCCTTTGCTCATATAATGAGGGGTTATATATAGACAAGGGGTATAACTAACCCTTGTGACTCTTTGACTTCCCTCATGATTGTTTGACTTCCCATGACTTTTTGACTTTACATGATGCTTCAATTTTCATATGTGGGTCTCTTGGAATTTCAATTTACATTACATTTTTTATGACAATTATGGCCCATAGTAGTGATGTGTTTGAGACAACTCATGACACAACTCAACATGACACTGTTGAAATGTACTAGCGGACTCTGGTGTCTACATCGAGCTGATGTGTTGATGAGTGATGATATGGTCTCGGTGTAACATGTCTTCACCTCTACATGGAAAAGTGTTCGGGGTCTTTGATGGTCTTGGTCTTTCCTTGATGATGCATGTAAATGTGTCCCTTTCACTCGCCTACTCGATGTGCTTCTTCTATTCGTTCAACCGCAAGAAAGTCTTCTAGAATGCACCTCTTTTACATCTCGTTCATCATCACGGCATGTTTAATCGATGTACCTATTATTGCAATCACTTATGATGAGACAACATTAAAACCAAAAATATCTTAGTCTATCACAATGCATTCTTTTCCATTTTGGTGCACATGATTGGGAGAGGGATAAGGAATAGAAACTGTGGAGAGCATAACATAGGCCAGGATGCGAGGCTCTAGAGCACTGTCAGGTAAAAATAAGTAGATGCCATTGGAAGGCATATTTTTTCAATCTGAGGTAGCAGTGATATATGGGGTAAAAGCCAGTTGGGAGGGAGTTTCCAATTTTCTGGGAGGAAGGCCATGTGGGGCGTCGGGGAGCTACTAGGCCAATCTATGCAATTTTCCAGGGGAGCTCTAGGCAAGTCATCCAACTGGGATCTGTGCAATTTATCAACGGAATATAGTGCAAGAAGTAGGAGGCACTAGTAGAAAATTTACACAGTTTTCCAGAGGAGTACAAGATCGGGTTGCAGGAGCTTCTGCTCAAAATTACGCAATCCTGGGAGAAAGTCTAGTCTGAGACAGTTCTGTGCAATTTCTTAGTTGGTTGAAAAGTGGGGAAGAAGGGTAGGGCATGAAAACTCTATGAAATTCATGGGTTGGTTGCAGAGCAGGAAAGAAGGACAGGGCAGGACATATCTGCATAATTCCTAGGATGGTTACAGAGCGAGGAAGTAGGGTTGGTGGCACAAAAGCTATACAAAATTCCTAAGTTGGTTGTATAGATGGGAAGAAGGTTTGTTGGAGGATACTCTACACATTTTTGGAGGTTAGTACATCCCTGGTTCACAACTCAATTTATTTTTCTGGTTGATCAGCGGGAGACTAGATGGAAGGTCTTCTAGAAGTGCAACCTGGGTTGGTTTCTGGGACAAATTTTGTGTATTTCTCAGAGTTAGTCAACTGGCCATTTCCAGAATTGTGCAAATTAGGTTGCTCAGGGGAAAACCTAAATCTCTAAGAATTTTTGGGTAGCAGTGCAAGGTCACTGAGATCGGGTCTGTTTGACAGAGTGTTGTCCAGTCAACAAAATTTCAGGAAAATTGACTAAGTTTTGAAAGCAACTGTAGTCAGGCATACATGACAATGTGATCACACACTTAGCATGACTTGACAACGATACACTTCAAACAAAAAAGACAACATGTTATTAGTGAGACTAACTCGAAGGTGGAGAGCAACCACTGCGACAGTTGAAAAATGTCTTTGAACAACCATGACAACACTTGCACGACAATGTTTACAACTTTGTGTGTGATGACCGATGTCGAAATATAAAAAGCAACTCATACACACAAAGAAAAACCTTCAAATTACCATAAAAAACTTGCAATCATGACACAGAGATCAACATTCCAAAAGACGATCAGTGATCGATCAAGCGAAGAGGGTGTGAAAACTCGACAAGAGCTCATGGGATGAGCCTAAGTGTTTGCAACCATCAAGGGGAAAAACCAAGGAAGGCTCCAAAATTTGTATATACGACAACGTTTTGGAGGGTGTTGCAGCCACTACAACAAAAGTTTAAATGAACTTGATTTTAAAACTATAATAAATGTTAATATATTTTATAATTGGTTTAATTTACATGAATATTTTTAGGCAATATACTTAATTAATTTTTTATTTTTACCGAAAAGGGAAAAAATAATAATAGAAGCTTCAATTTTTTGTTAAATTAGTTTACGTAATTCTAATTATCTTTATAGTTTAAATTAATAAATCACATTAGTTATATTAATTTAATTATTTTATGTTTCGTTTTGTCCTTCTTGTTCTTTTTTAATTTGAATTTGAATATGGTGATATAATTTTTGTAAAACACGGTTTCTCAAATGCACAACTCAAAACAAATTTTAGAGCGCTTGAATCATATGGAATTTATAACTCAAAATTATTATTCCAACAAATATTTCTCAAAATTAGAACAAAATTAACCAAAAAATATATCAAAAAAGTAAAAAGCATAGAATATTTAGACTACATCAATTAACAATACCAACCTAGATTCATCTTAACTTCAAATCTATCATGTGTTGAGAAGGATCAAGTCTCTCGAGGTACAAACCTCCTTTTTAGTGGAAAATGTGTTGAATGGTTTGCAAATCGTGAGATTGATACTACTCATTGGTTGATAGATATGGACTTGAGATGGATGTATGTTACGTTCAATTGTGTGTAGGCACAAAAAAATTATGTAACATATGAATAATATAAACATTTTAGATATGTTTAAAAATACGCCTAAGATAAATATGATGAGTTCCTTATGATCTACATCTCATGAACATTAAGTTTGTATTTATATTAGACACCTGAATTTTAGCATATGACTCCTCACACAAATGGCATATTTTAACTTGAGCTAATTGATGAATCTTGTGATGAATTTTTTGATGTAAAATACCTATATCAAGAAGAGTTAAATGTTTACCTTGGCCATATATATCTTTTAAAAATTCTTTCATAGGATTTATTTTGCATCTCGTACTATTCTTGAGTTGGTTGAATATTGTTTTATTTGTCGATATGCTCTTTGTTACTCATCCTTTTGTTTCTGCTATTCTTCATGGTCTTCAATTTTCATTCCTCCTACATTTTTTGTTGATTTCCTCGTCATTGTGCATTTTATTGTATTTTTTACTCTTGACATTGATTTCTCATTGTTTATGCCCGTGCTTTTTGATATTCTCATTGATACCCTTCTTTGATATGTTCTTGTCATTGTTCAATATTTATTTGTTGTGATTTTCTATGTTGATATGCTCTTTGCTTCTCCCTTTGTTGTTGACAATCTTTGCTAATTGTCATTTCTTACACCTTTCTCTATGGACTTCTTCTTTGTTGTTCATTTTTGTTTAGGATGGATCTACATTGATGATTGAGATGGATCTAGGCTCTTTGTTTTTAATTTCGATTTAATATAGATCTATGTTGATGTATACTGTAAATAAGTTCCTAGCATGAATGACTAATTTATGCATACACTAAAATCATTGTGCACTATTAATTTAATTACATTGAAAATAACACCATCCATCTATTTACATTATAACACAAATCAACACCTAGATTGAGATCCATGAATCATTAGTTGTTATTTATTGTGTCTTTCTCAGTTGACTTGCTCTTTGTGGTACATTTATACTCAATATGGATATAGACTAATGATTAAGGTGGACCTAGGTTGTTTTTTGTTTATTTCCATTCCATATGGATCTAGGCTTATGAGTAATGTAACAAAGAAATCAATGCACTTCATTAATAATTACTTTGAGCTTTCAATGAAAGCAATATATATTATTAACCTATTATTTTTTAAAGTAATTCATATCATTCATCTAGCTACATTAGATCATAAATTAACATCTACATCGAAATCAATGCATCTATTGAAAAAAATCAACTAAGATTAGAAACGAACATTTATGTCGAAATCAATTAATCTAATACAATGAATAAAATAGGATTAGAAATCAACATCTATGCTAAATTTAATGCATCAAGCACAATCAATCAAATAATATTGGAAGTCAACATCTACACTAAAATAAATGCATCGATTTCTATAAAAAAACAATATATTCATTTCAAAATAATCTAAACTCGAGTTAGGACCTTACATGTGTCTTTACCACATTAATTTAGCGAAATTTCAACAAGTTTTAGTATATTATTTTTAAATTGATTTTGTGATTTCAATGAATTTCTAAATTCAACTACTTTTATCTTATATGGTTAATAATTTTCAATATTATATGGTATTATGTTAAATAATATATAATATTTTATTTTTAGATATTATAATATTACAATATTATATCTAATATATTATAATAGAGTCATATGTCTGGAATGGAATCATGATATCTTTGACTATGAGGGATATTCTTTTCTTTTTAGTTTTCTTCAAAGTCTAAGTATTTAGGGAGCATTGTATCCCATTCATAAGAAAATTTCACTCCTTCCCAACATATATCTTTGCTCATAAATAAAAAACAATGGGTATTCTTTGATGGAGTCGCTCAACATACCCTACCAAAATAAGGAATCGGTGAGCAAAGCATCACAAACAATTCACATTTCTTCTCTTTTTGTGGAAAAATATAGGAACAACCACAAAAATATACAAAACTATATTCTTTGAGCATCTTTATGAGAGTTGAAAATGATATAAACCTCTCCAACGTTCATATCTATGCATACTCCAATGTCTTTCTAGGCTTCATGAATGGAAGATATGAATTGAGGATCTACACATTACTACTTATACAACAAAGAATTATTACAATTCTTATTCACTTGCATCATATCAAATTTAATAACATTTGTAGGGATATTAATCAATGTGTTGAGTACCTCTCAGCGAGTCGAACAAAATCTTATGAGAATAGTAAAAATTCCATTGGATAAAATTATGGAAACATCAAACAACACATTCTCAACCTATGGAAATAATTAAATTAGGATATCTCAATAATTTATGCTTCTTTTTTGCTATGGGAGTTCCATTGGGTAGTATTTGGTTTTCCTCATTCCATAGGTAGGATGTATGCCAAGAACATAGAGATGAGAATAGATATTTCCAATTCACACCCACACACATATATCAAAAACATACACATACGATATACATATACATACACATACCAAAAAAATCATACCAAACATATACCAAAAATTATATCAAGGATATTCACTCAACCAATGAATAAAGAAGGATACATAGCCCACATCTAATATGTCATCTCCCATGTAGCTTCATTGGGCTCAAAGTGTTTACACTACACTTTAACCTGCTTGATTACTCAGTTCTAGAGCATGAGCATCTTTCTTTGCAATATACACTGTGGTTTTGACTGGAATTCTACTTTTGGCTCCACTTGCAATACAGACTAGTCAATCACATGACAATCATATTTAACATACTTCTTAAGCAATGATACATGGAAATCATCATGGACTTTGACTATCAGAGGTAGTGCAATTTGATAGGCTACTAGTGCGATCCATTCAAGTATCTTGAAAGGTCCACAAAACTGATATTCTAGCTTGGCACATGATCCATTCCATAAGGAGCTCTTCTTTGGATTGATGTGCATGTACACTTGTTCCCATCCTGAATATCCTTAAACAACCTGTTTTGATCTTTTCTGCATGTCCTGTGCTACCTTTAGATTCTTCTTAATTACCTGCATTTCTTGTTCAATATCTTCCAACATATCTAATCTAATCAACACCATGTTCACCGGGTCAATCAAACTGATGAGAGTATTACAACTCCAACTATAGAGATCCTTAAGTGGACTCATCCTCAAAGAATCTTGGTAAGAATTATTATAAGAGAACTCAGACAACGGGAGATACTCCTCTCATATCCTTTGCTCATGCATCACATACATCCTCAATATGTCCTCTAATACCCATTCAACCCTCTATATCTATCCATCTGTATGTAGATGATAAGTCGTACTAAAGGTCATCTTTGTACCTAAACCTGCAAACAAATCCTTCCAAAACATGGAAGTGAACTTTGTATCATTATCTAACACAATCTTCTTCAAAACACCATGAAATTTTACCACATCTGTGATGAACGCCTATGCCACATCACTAATTGAATACATATTCTTCACTAGAATGAAGTGTGCTAGCTTTGTTATCCTGTCGCCCACAACCATAATGGAATCATGTTCTCTAGATGTCCTTGTCAAACCTGTGATGAAATCAATGGAAATTACCTCCCATTTCTACTTTGGGATCAGAATCAGCTGTAGTAGTCCACTTGGATGATTACACTCTACCTTCACCTACTAACAATCTGAGCTCCTAGCCACAAAGTTTGCCACATCCTTCTTCAATTTTGGCTAACAATAGAACTTCTTCATCGTGGTCAATATCTTTTGATATCCTAGAGGTCCTGAATATGGTTCCACATCAAACGCCCTTAAGATAATCTTCTTGATTTCACTATTGTCTGGCACGTATATCATGTTCCTAAATCTGATCAAGCCATATGTTGAGAGATGATGGTCCACATCTTGTGCACTTGTACATGTACTCTGCTATAACCTGTGCTTGAGATCCATGTACTTGATAATCTTCTGACATGCCTATAAAATATGATCATATAAGTCTATCCCATAACAATGCATAACTACAATGTGATTTACATGTACCCATGAGATAAGAGCATTTGTAACCCTGTTCTTTTTACCCCTTATGTAATTAATCTCAATTTCAAACTCATTAATCGTGGCCAACCATCTAGTATTCCTAGCATTTAGATTTATTTGGTCAAACAAGGATCTTAACCCACTGTGATCACTCATCAATACAAACCTCCTACCAAAAGATATTGCCTCCACATCTTCAATGCATGAATGATCATGACCCACTCAAGATCATGTGTCAGATAGTTCTTCTCGTGCTCATTTAGTTTCCTTGACTCATAGAAAACAACCTCTCCTTCCTACATAAGGACTCCACCAGGTCCTCTCTTACAAGCATATGTACACACTATAAACTCTCTATCTGGATCGACAATATTTAACACTAGAGAATTTGTTAATAACTACTTTCAGTGATAAAAACTTGCTACATATTCCTCTGTCCATTCAATTTTCTTACCTTTCCTCTGCAGTGGAGTGATAGGATATGCAATCCAAGAGAAGTACCTGATCAACCTCCCATAATAATCTGCTAATCACATAAATGATCTTACCTCTTCAACATTTCTAGGAGTTTCCCACTCCATGATAGATCTTATCTTCTCTGGATATACTGTTATGCCTTCCTTAGAAACAACATGTCCCAATTAATGCACCTTTGCCTGAAAGAAATGGAATTTAGTAAGATTAGCATAAAACATATGATCTCTCAACAATCTCAATACTACTGCTAAATGCTTGACATGCTCTTCCTCATTCTTATAGTGTATCATGATGTCATCAATGAATATAATAAAGAACTTGTCCAAATAAGGATGCAACACGCTATTCATCAAGAACATAAAGGTAGTTGGAGCATTAGTCAAACCAAATGTAACTACAACAAACTCATAATGTTCGTACTTGGTCCAAAAAGTTGTCTTGTAAATGTTCTCTTCCTTGATGCATATGTAATGATATTTGGATCATAGATCAATCTTTGAGAACAACACTACTCCCTTCAACCGATCAAATAAGTCCTCAATCCTCAGCAACGAATCCATGTTCTTGATAGTAACCTTATTCAAATGCGTGTACTAAATTCATAACCTAAGAGTACCATCCTTCTTCTTCGCAAACACTATTGATGCACTTTAAGGAAATAAAATTGACCTAATGTATCCCTTCTGAAACATTTCCTTCGACTGCAACTTCAACTCTAATAACTGTGGAGTGGTCATCATGTAAGGTTCCTTTGACGTTGGTGTTTCCCCTGATACCAACTCAAATAAAATTCCACTTCTCTATGAGGCGGTAACTCTGAAATCTTTGTTGGAAACACATTCTGAAACTGTTATAAAACTGGCTACCTACTGAATATCTTTGCATCCTCATCATTCGTACCTTTGCCACTAGAAACGTGTATTGTAAATAACACATTAGAGGAAATTCCAACCTAAAACTGACCTCCTAAGTCAGAATAATAAAATATTAGTTAAAATAATAAAATAAGAGTTATAAATTTTGGACAGAAAAGGAGAAAACTACTTTTTAATTGTATTTTGGGCTTATCTCCTTATAAGTTTACTCAAATTTAAAATGTAGACATTCATTGGATGCATAATTAAATTCCACATCCAATGAGTACCCATTATGCATACTGTTGAGAAGATCCACATTGATAAAAATTGGAGATACATTAAAAAAATGTGTTAAACATGCTTTTTTAATGTATCTACATATTTTTTTATCAATGTCAGTCTTCTGAAAAGTATGCATAATAGGTGCTCATTAGATGTGGAATTTAATTCCGCATCCAATGAGTATCTACAATTGGAATTTGTGTAAACCTATAAGGAGATATGTTAAAAATATAATTAAAAGAAGTAGTTTTTTTTCTTTTCCCTCCAAAATATGTACATGTACCTCTTTTTAAATTTACCGTATTTTTATTGATTTACATATTATGACATGGAAATTTCATGAGATTTCCATGGGCACTTTTAGGCTCAAATTTCATCTAATGCATACCATTTTTTATGATTGTGTTTTTCTTGCATAGCTGTCACCATCCTAATTGATGTTCCCTTCTTCTTACCCTATAAGATTCTATACTCCCCATTGTCATCCAAACATTCAATAGCTTTGTCATAACAATCCACTTTGGTTCTATGAAGATACAATTAGTCTATATGCAAAACAATACTATATGACCCCAATGGTAATACATTCAGATGTGTTGTTGTAGGCATATTGTTTAGCTCAAATGCACAAGCTCTAACCCAATGATCAACTCTATTCTTGGTATTTGTAGCCAACAACATTAACCAATATTATGCATGAACTTCTTTATTCAAAGTACACTTATCCACCAAGTCAGGACTAATATAACTATAATCAGATCCAGGGTCAATCAAAATAGAAACAAATTGATCACAAAGCTTACTGTGCATCTCACTGATAAATGCCTAGTGATCTGCTTTCCTATAATCCAATGTTGGATACATACGAGGAATGCTCTACCCGACATCACCAACAATATTTGCCTCATGTGCATGTAAATATGAGGCCTACAACACTAATACTATGGAAAATCTCTCTTGAGATGCTCTTTACCACATATCCAACATTCCAGCCATCTGGTACCAACAACTTTATTTTGTTGCTATGACCCACATTCCTCTCTAGATACGTTGAACTTCTTGTATGGTGAAACATTCTCTTTATCTTTTGTATTCTAAGGCCTTATTGTTTTTGGCTACGATTTACTTCTACCTTTATCTTTTCCTTTCCATCCTTGCTACGATTCATTATTATGGTTTGACCGCTCATAATAATTGAGATTCATTCTTATTGATCTATCCTGATCATGAGCCACTTTGGATGGATCGAAACAACGATTCTAACAATTATGGATGCAATATTTCTGGAAGGAAACTCTACAGAAAATAATTATTTAATTTCCTAATAACTTCCTCAAGTGAACGAGGTTGATCATCCTCAATATGATGTCTAAATGCTAATGGAAATACACTAACAAATCTTTGAACTATAGCCTCTTCATCTTTAGGATATGGTACATACCTTAATAGCTCCAAGAACTTAGTTGTATACTCCTCATCTTTCATCAATCCCATTTTAAGGTCATAAAGTTCCTTGGCTTCTTTGTCGTAGTAAATCTCTAACAAGCACTTCTTCTTTAAAAGTATCTTGAATTCATGCTAACTCAACTCTTTTGTCTTGATGTCTTTGAACCGCTTCACATCTTCCAACCATATTTTTTTTTCCCTTTCAAGCTGAAGATACCTACTCTAACCTTCAAATTATATGTGTAATTATGCAACTTAAAGAACTTATTGATCCCAAGTAACCAAACCTATGCATCCTCCATATTATTCACCTCTCCATCAAAGGTAGGTGGCTTATCTTTCTTAAACTCATCCAGAAAATATCCCTAGTCACTCCTCTAAGGTTGATAACAATGACAATCATAGTGTTTATCAGAACCAGAACTAGAATAGTACCTATGTCCATCACCTCTCCGATCCAGAGTATTGAAGGACCTTCCATATCTAACTATGTCATCTCTATTTGACCTATGCCAACCATGAGATCTACTGCCATATGCCCCATTAGTGCTATTGCCCTATCCATTTCTCATTCAAAGTGGTCCATTTCTCTGCAAGTCTGACAAACTCTGAAGTATTACTCAATTTAATTTTTCTTGTTCTCTTGTGCCTGCATGATTCTATCGTTTTCTTCCTTGCAACTCCTTAATTCTTCCTTCAAGCTTCTCAATGTATCTGCTAATTTAGAAGAATTCCCAATATCACACTACTCATCTAATCCATAGGGAGAGTTTCAGGAACTATAGCCTACCATCTTGCTAGTCATCTTGATCTCTTTCTTGCCAAACATACCATGTCAGCTAGACCAAAATATAAACATAATCAACATACCTCAGTGTAGCTCAGGGATGATATCTCATCTGCAAGGTCCACCATATTAGAAAAATACATGTATAAATATAACCATAATATAATATAGATATCATCCTAACCATATTTCAGTCATTAATGCATGACCATATGATTCACCGCACATCATGAAATCATGCAAGACAACTCCATGTATGGATAACCAACATATGGAAAACATGTATATAGACACGATACATAAAAACACTAACATGCAGTACCAGTTGATAATTGGCCTATACTCATGATAAACACTCCCAACAACACACCATCCACTTTCACATGACGACATCACTACAACCATTACCAACACCATGCATATGCAACAAGAACATAGAACACAACTATAGGTAATACATATCCAATCGACATGAATGCATGACCAAAACACACCACCCATCTAGTCCAAGGGGTGATCCATGCCCTGGTACCACTTTGTAACACCATGCTCCCACATTTACATAAGTTAGCTGGTCCACTAGGGTAAGCATGTGATGAGAGGCAACTACAATATTACTCAACTTGCTTGGTCACCTTAAATAAGTGGAACTGACACAACACAACCAATATGACCTTTTGCACTTACCACAAAACATACAAGATCCAAACAACCCTTCTACGTGATCAACCCTTGCAACAATTTAATAGTTCACTTCCCTAGAGCCTAATTCACTCGCATTCCATGGGCATGCATGCCAATAGCACCCTCTAGTCACTCTCACAACATGGGAATGCAAGAGACTGGGGTATTTTTCATCTAGTTTTGAAACTGCAACCCCAGCTTTTGTGCCACTTTCTCAGGGTGAGGACATAGACCACTACTCAGAACTACATGAAACTCTCAAGAATGAAAAGTAACATCGAAACAGTGATACGAATGAAAATACTTGAATAAATACTTGACTGGACCCCTACTAGCCATGACATGCATTTCATCAAACATGTCACAAATATGCATTCGACAGGTCATAACAATAGTTCTGGGCATATGGGTCTCATACTTATGTAAGAATCACTAAGAAGCATTGATGCTTTATCACATTAGCTGCATTATCAACTATTAGGTCATATATTCATTGTACATTCATTTACAAATAAAAAATGACGAGAGCCATATATCATCATTGTCATATAACATGCTTATAGACTGCATATAACCAACAACAATATCAAGGATACATCAACCATAATTATCTCGTATGAACCAGTACATTTTCTCATAAATACTAATGAGAAATAGTTCTCATTAATGAATGAAAATCCAACCCTGTATGGGACTACCATGTTCCACTCGACTGTAGATTGGCTAAGCCAAGTATCTCTTTAGATAATCACCCCCATGCCATATTCCAAGCATGAATGTGGGACTTATCAACAAAATCAACCAGGGCTTCCTGAGGCTACACAACCTCACCCTCAACAATACAACTAGTCTTTATCACAATCCCCACTATATCACTCGGCCATAAATAGTAAACATACAATATTAGGCTTTAATGCAATCCTCACCAGATCGATAGGCCAATAAAAGCATGGATTCCAATGGATCTCTCCACATACACTATGAGGGATTTTTATGTCCCAACCTCTCAACTTTACTGTGTATCCCACCATTATTGGTCAAGGGATTCCTAAGCCTATGGGGTCTCCACCCTTTGGGTTTTACCATGTATCCCATCCCACGATTCCTAAGCCCAATCATGGGTACTCAACATTGAGCTTTATCGTGTCTACCACCATTATTGGCTAAGGGATTCTTAGGCTCTATCGAGGTGTTCACATTCAATATTTACCATGTATCCTATCCTATGATTCCTAGCTCTTGTAAATAACATTGGGCCCACCCCACTCAACTTCAATTCTATCTAAAAATCCATATCAACCACATACAAAAGTATCTACTACACCATCGCTATCTAGAAATGGCAAGGCTAGGGTGAAAAACACTATCACACCTAGAAAAACCCATGCCCATGACAACAAGAGAGAGCCAAGAACATATATGCATAACCATGCGTGTCAAATATAGCAAGGAAATGACACATACAAATTGATATCTGCAAATAATCATGTTGTAGCTACTTGACCCTCCCCTTACTTGCTTAGCATTTGCTTCCTCTTGCCTTCTTTGCCTTTCTTGATGCAATGCTAAAGTGTTCCAAGAAAACCCTAAGTATCCAAGAGTGGGAGAGAGAAGAGAGAGAGAGCTCCAAAACTAAACTAACAAAAAGCCATGAATTGACCATCATAAGCATTTTCATTAATGGGGCCTCTATTTTCTTCATTTTCCCTTATTTTTCTTCACTTTCCTCCTCACATACAACCTATGACCTTTCACCTTCTTTTTGTCCTATTTTCCATTATTTTCATAAATAAAATGTCAAAAATGACATTTTTCCTTTCCAAAGCCTTTTCCATTGCTTTTCTCAATTTCCTTAGCCATAATAACCCAAATGAAAACCTACACTAAAATGTCTTGCCCAACATTCAGCTTGGAATAAGTGTCCCACAACCATGGTTATTATTTTTCTTTTATTAACTTTTATTACATGAAATTTTCATGAAGGTTGTTACATTATGAATAATTAAATTACTTATTCTTTTCGAATTTAGTAAAATATCTCTTATTTAAAATACACAATAAAGTTAGTGTTGTTTAATTTTTAATGTAATGGTGATGATTTTTTTATTATATATTTTCTAATATTTCAGCAGCAGTTTACTTTAAACACTAAAACCTTATCAAAATATTATAAAGTTATATATTTTAGTATTTTACATAAATTTATCAAAAAATTGTAATATTATATTTTACATCTAGCAACATAAGAATACACTTTTATGTGGATGGTGACAATTTTTTTATTATATATTTTCTAATATTTCAGCTACAGTTTAATTTTAACACTAAAACCTTATTAAAATATTATAAAGTTATATCTTTTAGTATTTTACATAAATTTATGAACAAATTATAATATTATATTTTACATCTAGCAACATTTAAATGTTTTTTTTTCCATTACTGGATAAAATGTACAACAATTTTTTTTCTTTAAATATATGGATGATTTCTAAAAATAATAAAATAACAAAACTTTTTAATCAATAAAATTGAACGTTTTCCAATTCCAAAATATTATAAAATTAGAAGATTTACTTCTTAAATATGGAGTAAATATAATATAAAAGTGAATTAAAAAAAATATTTGTTATTAATATTTACATTAAATATTTACTCTAGTTTAAAAATATTTATAATATTTTTAGTGTGTATAAATATGTTAATTCCCAAGATTATAAGACTTTAAAGAAAATTTGTTATCCAAAGAAAAAATGTTAAAATAAATTATATATTTTTATGTAAAATACGATAAATCAATCTTATCATCAATATTATTATTATTATTTTGTATGTTAATAAGATTTGTACTAATTTTCACATAAAAAGTTACAATCCAATCATATTTTGTTGTTGCTACTAAGGAAATCATATCACTCGCATAACATGAACAATTAAGAAATTAGAATAATAGTAAAATATAAGCTTCATTGAGAGTGTATATCTGTATTTTTTTGCTCTATTGTCATTGCATTAAAAAATGGGTTATTCTTCTCAATATGCTTGATACTACATGTCTCGAACCTGACTACAACTGATTAGAAATTCATTTTAAACATATTAAGATAGAAAACTATGTAAGAAAACAAAACACTATGTAGCATGTTATCACCTGGATTGAACCTCAGGTTGAAGGAAGGCAATGCTAGGGTAACCACAAACCACACTTAGCCAAGTAGCTAGCCCTACTAGGCGAGGAGAGATCTCTATCCATAAGGATCTCAGCCAAGATGAATGGATCAAGAAAATGATATTAGGCTAGGTATAATAGCACAAGGTTTGATTTGATTTTGAACAATTCTGCTAGATCAGGAGGAGCCAAATAGTTAGGGCAAGCAAATTAGTTCAAAATTGTAGTGTTTTGATGGGGCAAGGTAGGCACAAGGCTCAACACTCTAGGGTTTGATGGGTGAAGTGATTCAAAGAGAGGTGAGGAGCTATAAAGAGCATGTAAGCAACATGGGTTCTTCCTAAATTGAACAAAACATAGACTATGAAATGTATACCCAAAACAAAGCATAGAACTTATGGATTCTCCCTTTTAGACTTGTATAAATTCACATAAAGATAATGAAATGATGAAACGGAATCAAAAATACATTCTAACGAATGAAAGCATAAGAAAAACTAAAATGAACATCATACCACATGGATCCTAAAGAAATAGTTGCAACTTTTCATTAATCTCCTGTTAAAGCTGATACAAAATGATGTCTCTTCAAAGCATAACCATCCCATTGAGTCCAACCCTTTACATTGAGAAAGAAGAAGAAGATATAGAAATTGATTCAACCTCCTCCCATCCTTAGGGCTCCAATCCCTATGATGAGGAGCTAATCTAACCAAAACTAAACAAGAAACTGGAATCTAGGCATCCTAACAACTTGTCATTTGCTTGATCCTTATGTTGCAAATCTTGTTCCGGGTCCTGTAATGGCGATCCATGTGACTCATGATTTGATTGTTCCTATTGGCCTTTTGTAGAAGCTTCTCCAAATGAAAATTGACCCTATCAAGCCAAGTTTCTCTATCCTCCTCAATTTCCTTCTCAATTCTTTATTTTGTAGTCAAGGTAGCCGATGTTTCTTCCTCTTGCATTACTGACTTTTGTTTGTCACTTTGCCTCTTTGGTTTGAGAAGCTCTAGATCCATGAGGACTTGTTTGTAACTTAGTTTCTTATTCTCCTCCTCAAGGTATGAAATGACATGCTTAGCTCTCGCCAAGCTGTCGAATAATGCTTGGATATGTGCATCTTTTTCCTTTATGGTGATGTTTTCGTTTGTTGCCTCATCTTGAGCCTCCAAGTCAACTATCTCAATGCCATGATAGATGTGTGGTTGCTCTGATTCATCATCTTCCATAAAATTGAAATCCCTTTCCTCCTCATCATCAAGGCTTTCCTCCAACACCTTTTCTTTCCCTTTATGCAGTTGTTGCACCTGTTGTACCTATTGTGTTAATGAAGAAGGAAAAGCCCCTTCCACATTTTTTGGAGCAGGCATTTTCCTGTGTTGATGAAGAAGGCAAGGTCCCTTCCACATCAATTGGAGTAAACACTTGCCTATCTATTGCAAACAAATTTCTAGCCCCGCTCTGATATGTCTTGTAGTCTTCTCGCTCCTGAACAACTTTAGTCTCTTTAACCTTCTCATCTTTCCTAACCTTGACACTATTGGAAGGTCCTTTCGCTTCTTGAGGCACTGGTGGAGGAGCCTAAGGATCCCTGAAGATGTAATTGGAAATGAATGTCTCCTGGGAGATGTTAAGGAGGTTGAGATTATGTAGCACAATAGCCTTGATTAGGGAATAGTGATAGAGACTACTCATCTGTTGGGGGTATGGCTTTTTCTATACAATGTAGGCCATCTCCTCAATGTTCTTGAATAAGAAATATGGGATGTTCAACATTTTAACTCTTGTATACAATCTAGAAAATCTGCCCTCACATGTGAAATATTTCATAATGATCCTCATCATAGGGGCATATTTGTCTTAAAGGAACTTGAAAGGAAAGGGCCTCTTCTTTTCATTTCTGTAACTATATTTGATGTATGACCCATAATAGTGCTCATCCAAATATTGTGCCTTATACCATTTCTCCCCCACATTTGGAATCCATGTAGCATCAACAATGATGGAGTATGAGACTGTAAATGTCACCCCAACAAGAGTTACCTTTTTATCATGGATATTGGCTACAAAATAACTGGTTAGCTTAGGATGATCTTGAACTCCTTCCACTTGCTCACAAAACTGATAACACCCTAGATGCTCGAAACAAGTGACAGTCATATGAGAAGCCTCTAATTCTCTGATGTTTGATGTTTCCTCTAGGATAATTCTGCCTCCATTGTGTGCTTTTCTCTAATGCTAAGGTTCATCTCCCAAACTCTCACTACCACTGTTTTCCTCCTCCTCATAATCTATATCCTCTTTGTCCATGTTTGTCAAATTTTGAAGCGTGTAACCCTAGAGAAGGTAATCAAGGAGTAAGTATTGGTGATTAGGGATAAGGGAAGGGGAGATGAACTTATGTGGTGTAGGATGGAATATATATAATATCAACATGAGAGGGATGGTATTTTTCTTCGATATGGACTGTTTAGTAAATAGGGTTTAGGGTTTTTCCTTGGGGATTAGGGAATAAGGGATATGGAGGGATTTGTTTAAGGGAATAGGGTTCAAGGAATAGGTGGAGAGATGTATAGGAGAGATTAGGGGTTTAAGGAATAAGTGGAGGGATATATAGGAGGGATTTGGTTTTGAAGGAATGAGTGGAGGGATGTATAGGAGGGATTTGTAGGCAATCCAGGGTTTGATTTTAGAAATAGAAAACAAACTTCAAACTAATGAATTGAATTCCAAGATGATAGCTTAGAGATTACACTTACTTGTTTATAGGCTATAGAAGGCAAAAAACAAGCTTTGAGTGGCTGGCAGAGTGTTTTTTTCACTTTCTGGCACTATCCATAGTGCCACCTACAGGTGCATAGTGGTCCGGCTCTACAAGCAGCACTGTTCAAATTTGCACTTGAGAAACTGCCCTATGCACAATGATCCACTCCTATGCACAACGTTCCAGCCTCAGTGCGTAGCGCCTCCTCCAATTGCTTTGTGCATAGCACCCTGTCTCCTATGCACATCACCTCTTCTCCTTAGACACCAATTGGCCTCAATTCTACTCTCTTCTTCAATTTTTTTCTTTCTCTTTTTCAAATGAGAGTGATGAGTTTGGAAAAGAGTGTGACATCTTATATAGAGATTGATTTTGATTTTTCATTAGCAAAACCCACTTTCTAATGTTTTGGAACCTCTTCTTCTTTCCTCCTAATCTTTGTTTAATACCTTTCTCTTATTGTCTCTTTTGAGGTGGATGATGCTCGGATTGAACTGATTTTTTCAGCGGTTTCATTTTCTTGCAGCAAGGAGAAATGTTTGGGGCATCTAGGAACACTTATTACACAAAATGGATTGAATTACATGAAAAGAATATAAATAAACTAAAAATGCTCTGTTTTCATCTCAAACACATGTTTTTGAGATGAAAATTACATTAGTGACAAAATATTTTTATACAGTCATCATGACTTATTGGCAATTACTATATGTATATTGGCCATCCTCATACCTTTGCTGCCCTTTATTCACACTTGAAATCATGGTTTTTTTGACCTTGGAAATGAACCCTAAGACCTAATGGAAATACCCTGGAAATGAACCCTAAAACCTAATGGAAAGACAACTTCCTTGACACCTAAAGCAACATATTTGAAACCTCAACTGAATACAACATGGAAATGGATCATCAAATGTACCTAGTGAGAGAAGATTTGATTTTGTAAGAAAAAGACAACCATCAATGGAGCATTTTAACATGACCTAATGGAATGATCCAAAATTCAATATGAGACACCTAAAATGAAAATGTAAAGAGCATGTTTGTATCACGGATGGAAATATGCAAATACTGACTCTAACATAGCATACCTAGTTGGTGGGAGAGTCCACTAGATCCTTCGAGTTTGGCCATGACTATCTTTAGGATTGACGAATGTGATATTGGTAAGATGGTCATCTAGAATATTAATTTTTTGGTGCATCTTGTAGAGCTACAACTGTACCTCATCGAATTGGGCTTGATTCTTTGATTGCATCCTCTTTATCTTAAATGCCTATGCCAATAATAGTTTTAAATTTTCATTATGCATCAATCACTCATATGTATGGGTTTTGACATGATCAAACACCACTAGCATGAGGGATCCAATCCGTTACTTGGTTCATTAGATCAACATTAGTAATGTAGCATGGTAAGTCGCTAGTCTCATCTTTAGCTACTTCAATTTAACTTTGAATGTTGGATAAAATGCATGGATGATATCTGCTTGTTTGCTCGTTTTCTTTCCTCTGAGCTCAACTAACAATTGGGACTTAGTTTTGTGTTGACCTATTTATCCCCCTCCTCTATTACAAACTACATCATCACATCTGCTATGCCCATCTCTAGCCATGCAAACTAACAATTTTATCAAACAAAGGACACCTAGTACTCTAGATATAGAGAAATGGTTGACTTTGGAGAGAACACAAGGGATGAAGAAAATCGAAGAAACCATAATGGTTGTAAGGGTGTAGCTATGGAAATAAGTATGGGAACCTAATCTCTATTCAATCCTAGAAGCAAACCAATGAAAATGAAACAAGCTCTTAGCTAATGGAAGAGACAGAGGTTTGATATGCAATATGACAAAGAATATTGATCCAAAACCTTAAAGAGCCCAATGAAATACAAAGAGAAGAGATATTCACTAATCGCCCAAGGCCTCCATTTCTTCTTCAATGGTAAGAAGGAAATGAATATATAGTGAATAAATCATTGATATAAAGCAAGACCTTCAATAAGAACCAAATAGATTCCTTAAAATGTAAAACTAAACCTTCATGGCGTAAGCCAAGCCATGTGGAAACTGAGACATGAATGAAAGAGATCTCAAACTTATGTTTCCTATCACCACATAGAAAGTTTCCCACCAAATGATTCTAGCCAAATTTCAAGGTTTCTTTCACCCCAAGTAGAGAAAGGCTTTCCCTTGTCACTTTTGTCCTTGAGGACATAACTGTAGCTAGCATCAACACCATAGTTGTCATAATTTTAATGTAACTGAATATTTTTAAATTTTAGTTTTATTAGGATTGTTCATTTTCATTATTAAAACATGCTTTTAAATATATAAATACATTATGCTTTTGCGAACTCTAAAATGAAATTATTTTAATGATTTTCTTACCAATCTCAATTAAAAATTAATAAAAACATAATAAACAATAAGAAAAGGGTTTAGGATTGCAACTTTAAATTTCTTTTTTAATAAATTCAACAATTATTTCACTATATTTCTAGATTAAAAATAAAAAATCTAATATTAAATATTAATGTAAATATTATAAATTAAATTATTGATAAAAACATCTAGAGATTTCAATCCATGATTAACATCAAAACACTTATTTCATAACACATCTCATATTGCCAAGACAAAAAAAATGATAGAAATTCACTCAATTATAACTTTATTTAATATTGCTAATGATAATCAATAAGAAAGTTAATATATGAAATAAACTTATATACATTTTAAAAGACAAATAACAATACTTTTAAGCTTGGATATTTTCCCTCCAATTTACCATGTGGATTTGTAATTTATAATCTTTGTTAGAATGTCATGGACTCTCAATACCACATGCCCAAAAAGCAACAACTTATTATACAATCATATATATATATATATTATATATATATATAAAGGAAAAAATAACATAATTACTTTATATGTGAAACATACCCCGGCAACCTTGCATGAAAATGAATGGAGTTAGAATTTTTTTATATAATTTACCCATGGTTAGTTATCAACTTTACTATTCCATATTCCTCACTAGCCATTAGATAAAATATTCATCACTACATAGAGTACATAGTAAGGGAATAGTAAGTTACATAACCATTAACAACCACTATTATGTCATATTGGCATACTTGATGATTCAACCTTCCATTATTTTCATGATTCCATTAAGTAGATTATTTAAACACATACTTGATATTATAAAAACCAACTCACGCAAGGAATATACATCATAAAAGTAGCACAATAGGCAATCACATCAATTAGACATCAATATACCCTATAAACCATGTAAGGTGAAAACCAACAAACGTTCAATTTTATTATTAAACGCTCGTGAGGGTGATCACCCCTCACTCAATTGATTATAATAGAGTCCATCCTTTAACCATTGTCAAAACATGTTACAAGGAAAAATCACTTAAAATGTAATTTATCTAGCTAAAAGCTATTACAATAATCATGATATCATTTACCCACAAATATTCAATCTTTGTATCTTTGTGGCCTAGTTGTTTCATCTGTGGACCATCCTGTAGCTTGCAGTCATCTCCATGGACCATTAATTATTTACCTACCACAATGTTAAACATAACCTATCCTTTTCACAAGACACCACCCTTTCCTACCAACATTGTCATCAACAATCATTGATATCATGATTACCTAGAGTAATTATCAACCAATAATCAATCTTTAATAACGATTATTCAGCATGTATTCATGGCGTACATGAAATGTCAATAAACTATTGCAACTTGTTTCCTTTAACAACACCACGTATGCATTAGTTATAAGTGTATAACCATCAATAAACCTTGATAAACAATACCATATTAACTAATATTTCACCTCGCATAAGCACAGATTCTTACAAGAAAAATCACTACAACTTTCCAGATATTCTTTTAAAGGAACATAACACATCACTTATAAGACTCTTACATGTGAATTGCATAAACTTTATCAAAATAACTAGCCCTTTAACTATTACTTTTGATGCATACAAATACGTAAAGAAATACAACACAACATGTTTTCACTTCTCGCATGTGAATGTATATTCTTTCCAACAAGAGCTAGCACATATCTTGCATTCATACACATCTTATTCCACAAGAAACTATGATAATAGTTATGATAGCATAAAAGTAATCACATATAATTTTTCTAAAGAAATATAGCTCACTAGATCTTCTATCCATACAAACAACATATCTCTATAACACAATCACTATTATTTGTGCATGCAAGAGCTTATCATAATATTCATTCCTTAATGCACACAACACATATTGCCTTCTCTAGATTTCTACAACAGTAAGGTATTATTTTCATGTAAAAAATTGCATACTTCTTTCTCAAAAGGAAGCTAATATAACCTCATTTCTCTATCTTCCTATATGTAACTTTCTCATTCTTCTCTTTCAATAAATTACCATAGATAACCATCTTTATGCATAAAAACTAGACAAAAATAACAAGGTTAACTTAACCTTTTATGAATTAAAATCAAGAAATTCACACAATTCATCTAGTCAAACAATCTTTTCAACAAAATTAAGATAATAAATTTCTCTATCTGCACGCAAAAACATATTTTATATGTCACAATGGCTACCCTTTTGTTCATGCAACATGTGTTATTCCTAACACGATGACCTTTACTTCAATGCATACAATATTTCCAAGAAACAAGCATGCATTCCTATTCTTATATGAACAAAATTCATATAAATCTTTTAAGAAAACAATTTATTTATATTTCAAGAGATCTATCATACAATCAATTCTTCTCATACAACCAACTACAAACTATTTTTATAAAAAGAAACTATATTAATGACTATTGTTTCTGTGTATATAAAACATATATTTTCTTCAAGAAAGTTAGGAATGATTTTCTATGTGCATAGAAGCAAATGTTCCCTTCAAGAAACTAAAAATAATCCTATATTCTTACAAGAGAATCGAGCTCATTATCTATTTATATCATCCATGCATTGCATATTTATTTCATAAGAAACTTCGAAAAATAACTATTATCACAATGCATTCAAGCATATATTCCTTTTCAAAAACCTATTATTAAAAAGAATCACATATTCTATTCAAAGAAAACCTGGCCACTTTTCATATTATTTCCTTAAGAAATTTACATGTCTCATGCATATTTTATCAAGACAATATCTTGTCTACTTAGCAATAATCTCGTGTAATTTACTCCAAGAAAATGACAAAGGTACTAAGCTTTTAACCCACAAGATTCACATGTAATCTTTCTAAGAGAAACTACAAATTTACTTAGCTTTTATGTGCAAGAATTAATGTAATTTCTCTCAAGAAAATGACAAATCTGCTTAGCTTTTAACGCAAACATAACAAATTATATTTTAGTTTAATTAAGTTATAAAAATGATTTTAATATGCAACTTTTCCAAGACCATGACTACTTTTTTTTTAATATAATAATATTTGTATGCAAACTCTTCTTTCAAGAAAAATGATAAGAATACTTATCTCTTGAAACAGAATGATCAGGTGTGGATCAGAGGTGCACCACACTCCTTCACTATATCCACATCTTGATTAGAATTGTCATCGGAAGGATAGTAGGAACTCCATGCTCAGAATCATCAAAATATTTGTAACAATATATGTTACATCTAGTTTGAACAAATCATCATTTATGATTTTATATTGGTCACTTCTTTAAATTCAATATATTTTAACTCAAAAGGATTTTCATCAGATGAATATTGAGAATCATTACTCTTTTCAATTGGAGGTAACTATTTAGTGAATGAGGTTCAAAAAACTAATCTTAATATGTTTTAAAGGAGGCACTATTGGATTGATCCCCTCGATCTAGGACGTGCATTTTAGGTTTATCTTAACAATCTTGTACCCATTATAATCCATAGAACTGAGAGGAGAAGTAAGGCATGGTTCATGGAAAAACAATGAAGAAGAAAAATCTGAAGAAAAGTAAGGCATAGAGAAAAGGCCAAATACAAAGGTGTTGATGAGGTGTATGGTTTGATCCTCCCACTAGAGGATATGATGATATCATGTTTCTTTTCTACCCAAATCTCCCCCTTTCATTATGCATTTTTTCTCGAATAATCATGAATGGAAGGGAAATTACCACAGATTATAACCCTAACCACTTCTTGATTTAATTGTAAATAATGTTAATCAAATTAGAATAGTTATATTTGGAAAAATGGTAAACTCTGTATTAGGGATATTACATACTCCCCCCGTACCCTTAGAGAAAACACCATCCCTGATGCTCATCATTAATTGTTACTCATTAGATGCATCTTGGAACAACCAAAAACACATTCCTTCACTTCAAAATGAAGAATTTTATTTCTTGGAATTACTCATAAGAAAAAACTATAACATTTTATCAATAGTCATAAGCATTTGTAACTGCAAAATATGCAAGTTCTACTTTCCATCCCATAAGCATTATTCAAATTCATAGAAACGAAACAAAATCTATATATCATCTTACCATTACTTGCCCATTACTCATGAAAGTTATGGTCAATTTCTCTAATAATGGCTTGACAACGATTCCAGACTCCATGGAAAACACCCTGTAATAAATGACTAGAAAATCCAACATAATCATATTAGTCACAACATTTTAAATAAAATAAAATACTCTTAACTAGAAATCATTCATGAGATTTTAGGTAACATTTTGATCATAGTACTTCAACAAGTACTTAGAGAGCACCAAGACTCTAATCAACAAAACTATAAATAATTGCACTAGGTGGAGACTATCTTATGTCTTAGTTGCAACTAAGGACATCCACACAATAGTTCTAAAAGCACTCATATAGCACCTAGCTTTTTGGTCATCATAATGATCAATAAATGCACCAAGTACATATTGTCCTAGCCCCTTCTAAGACAATTAAAAGAATAGTAATACAATAAAGGAAATTATATTTCAAGTCATTCCTTTTCAAGAATCAGGCTCTTTTCCACTCAAAATGTACATAAACTATTTACACAATAATATATAAAATTCAATTTTAGCGTAACATATAACTGATTAGTTAATTTGTTCTGCTATGAGAACCAAAGTGGAAAACTAATGCTCCTCCCCACCTATGGGAACTTATTTTCACAACTAGATTGAGCCATTTTCACATCCAAGCAGATTTATAATAGAGACCATACCAGGTTCAGTATGGAATTTCACTCACCAACCAGCTCAAGAATTCCAATGACAACAAAGTGTACAATACAAGATTCATCTTGGTAGCGTTCTACAGATTCCTTTGACAACCTTATTTCTATGAAGAATTTTTGGCCTCCTCCAATAGGCTCCAAAATAACAGAGTTGGCTCAAGAGTTTTCCCCTCTTCACCATCTTGGCCAACTCTTTTCCCTTGCTGAGATCATCTTATCTCTAGGAAGACAAAATTTAGATAAGAAAGCACCATCAATCCCTCTAGGCAGGTAACCTCTATCAACTTGATCCAGGATATGTTCTCTTATACATGTATAGAAGAGAATTACATGTAAAATTGCAGCTTAACACGAAAATGTGCACATAAGAAAAGAAGAAGTAAACATATACAAGGCACAAAAGAGGACACCAAGGCTTCATAACAGAGTTCATCCAATTCTGACTACGTCTCCGGGCCCAGCTCAACAATGGGGAGGCCTTTTGAATTAAATGGCATGAAAACAAAGAGAATTACATTCATCAAATTTTCCACAAGAGGCTTATACTTCCAATCTACAAGATGGCTATGAAGTGGATGCCTGAGATGAAGAGGTATGCAGCAACAAAGCTTCCCGCAACAATAAAGGGGCTAGAGTATATAAAGTGTCCAAAATAGACCAATAAGTGCTCTCGGCCTCCTGCAAAACACCGTGTTGTGACCAAAATTCCCTCTCCCCCTGCTCTTTCCAACGATCCTTTTTTATAATGGATTCTCGGATAGGATCCCATTTAAATTGGGGCTTGCCTGGTTAACTATGGAGGTTAGTAGAGTGGAAGGATCGACGGGTCCAACTGCTTTTCTAAATGGCCTTCTATCATTTGAAATGATGAAACTTCATAGATCCTAAAAAAAACTGAAATCCACCCAAAAACCATACACCTAGACTTCAGAAAACATAAAATCGGGCTTATTTTCCTTATCAGGTTTGCGTTGGGTTTGCAAATCGACATATCGGGGTGTCTCTATCCTAGTTATCAGGAATGATAGATTGTTGATTACCGATCGCCGATATCAGCGTCGACTGATCGCATCGGCATCCCCTACATATATAACCATGGGTGTCCGATAAGGGTTCCACCAATCTGATTAATCGCCGATCACACTACCCACTCACTGATATACATGTAAGTCCTCCAACTGTGACTGCCTCCAATCCGTGGATCCAATCTGATTGAAGATCGACGATCGGGTGTTCCACAGCCCAAAGCTTAAGTCCACTCTTATGTAACCTCCAATTGTGATTTTCCCTCAAATGCTTAAGACTCATTTTCAAAGTAAATCCTCATTTTCTTAAGGATTGAAGAACCCTTCTTTGTGTGATAACTTCATCATCCGGACTTGGATTCAAGTATTGTTTTTGCTGTTACAATCAGGAAGACGAGATCTCTACTTTGGTCCTAGGTTGACTTCATTCTACCCACTTTGATTTCTGAGTTTTTCCATGCCATTGTATCTGAAGATCCACTTGGATGAATCCTCCCCATTGAGGAGCTTTTGGACTGCCAAAAGCTTTTCATTATTCAATTGGGAAGTGAGGGAATTTTTCCCTTACTTTCTATTTCTCCAACCATCTAGCCTTGCTGAGATGCATTCCTCTGAATCCAACTCGGAGGTACTCTACATCTGCTCGCCATGAAGTCTTGGTTCTTCTGTTGGTGATGATGTCTTCAAGAAACTCATTGAGATATTCTGGTGCAAAATCATCGATGGTAGGAACTGTGCCCACCTCAATAATGCCCATGATCAAAGGTGGTTCATATAGCTTCAGGTTCTCCACATTCACTACTGAGTACATCTACATGTATACCGACAAGTTAAGATGAAAGGCGTGGTTTCCAATCTTCTCCAATATGGTGAATGGTCCATACCGGATTGGCCGCAACTTCTTTCCCTCTCCCTTCATCCTTTCTTTGCTGATGCGGAACCACACCTTATCGCCCACTTGGAATTGATGGTAAACTAGGTATTTATCATGTCGAGCCTTGTAACGGGCTTGACCTTTTTCCAACTACTCTTGCACTGCTTGGTGAGTCAATTGGATTCATTGAATGAATTGTTGAGCTTTGTCTCTATCATTGGATCCACTAGAGCCATCCTCCCTTACAATGACCATATCAAAAGTGTCCTTTGGCAGGTAACCAAAGAAAGTCTCAAATGGTGAATGTTGCAATGATGAATGGACTGCTTGATTGTAGGAATGTTGTATATAGGGGAGATGTTCATCCCACAACTTGGGATGTTTCCCAAAATAGCCTCGTAATAAGTGTACCATGGTAGGGTTAACAACCTCTGTTTACCCATCGGTTTGCAAGTGAAATTTCGTGCTTCTTTCCAGTTTGGTGTCCATCATCCTCCACAAGCTGGTCCAGAACTCCCGAAGGAAGCGAGAGCACTGATCTGAAACAATTGACATGGGTAATTATAAGTGGAACCAAACATGCTGAAAAAAGAGAAGCAATCTGCTCTACAGTAATCTTCTTTTTACAAGGCATAAGAATACACATTTTTCTAAAACAGTCAATGACAACATACAAATAGTCGTGACCCTTCCTAGACAGAGGTAAACCTCCTACAAAGTCCATTGACACATTTTCCCATGGACGACTCAGAATAGGGAGTGGTGTGTAGAGCACAAGTTTTCTATTAGAGGGGTTTGAAATAGAACACATTACACAACCCTTTACATAGTGAGTCACAATGTTTTTCATATGAGCCCAAAAACAAAATCTTTGCACATGACATAAATTATTTTCAACACCAAAGTGTCCAGACATAAGAGAGGTTTGGGCCTCTTGAATTACATGTACTCCTTCCCCTGTGGGAATATAGAATTTACCAAGGTGATACAACAATTTCCCCTACAAGTGATAGTTGTCCACCTATGAACCATGGGTTATTTTTGCATAAACTTATTTAAAGTCGTCATCATTAGCATATTATTCAACCTAAATTTCGAAGCCTTATGAAAAATAACAGAAGTAGAAATAGGAGGGTGAGATAGCATATCGGCCACTTTATTGCTAGTTCCCTTCTTATACTTTATTACCATATGAAACTATTGAAGAAAGCCCATCCACTTGAAATGACGAGTTTGTTGTAACTTGGTTTGTGACTGAAGGTACTGCAAGGGTTAATGATCTATATGGATGATGGTCTCCTTGATGATCAGGTAGTGTTTCCACTTTTAGACACTCTGCACCAAGGCATAAAGCTCCTTTTCATAGGTGGGATAGTTTATCACAGCTTGAAAAAACTTCTTAAAATGGTAACAAATTGACTTCTTTTGATGCATCAGTATAGCTCCCATGGCATAACTGTTGGCATTATGTTTTTGGTATGGTTATATGCTACAGATGTTGTACTTGATGGAAACACCCATGCGATGGCTCTCAATATGATGAGAATTAAGAAGTACGCAGGAGAATAGTTCAGAAGATGCGTACCTGCAGGTACATCGTGCAGGGACTGCATCCAGACACATGGGTTACCCATTCATGAGGTGCGTACCCCCAGTGCGCACACTTCAAGGCAGTAAAGCGCGCACACGTGGGGTTCCTTATGTTTAACCCTTGGTATTTTACCCATTCATGAGGTGCGTACACCTAGTGCACACACTTCAAGGTAGTAAAGCGCGGACACGTGGGGTTCCTTATGTTTAACCCTTGGTATTTAGCCGACGGTATTGTGTTATTATGGTTTTGGCCCGTGGTATTGGTCCATGATTTGAGGAAGAGCTTGCCTATATAAAGAAAAGGAGATCATTTGGCTGGGGTATGCTTTTGGGTTGAATATCTTAAGATCTGAAATATTGGGTTATTGTTTCAAAAGATCGATCTATATGAAAGTGAAGTGGAAAGCGAATCTGCGAAGGGTGATCTCTCGAGCGCTGCAGCTGCGGAAGTGCAGAGGCGCCATAGAAGGCGCAGTGCGGAGACGCCACAGAGGCACCATAAAAGGCACAGTGTGGAGGCGCCACAGAAGGTGCAGTGCGAAGGCGCCACAGAAGGCGCAGTGCGGAGACGCCACAGAGGCGCCACAGAAGGCGCAGTGCGGAGGCGCCACAGAAGGCGCAGTGCGAAGGCGCCACAGAAGGCGCAATGCAGAGACGCCATAGAAGGCACAGTGCGGAGGTGCCACAGAAGGCACAGTGCGAAGGCGGCACAGAAGGCGCAGTGCGAAGACGCCACAGAGGCGCCACAGAAGGCGCAGTGCGGAGACGCCACAGAGGCACCACAGAAGGCGCAGTGCAGAGGCGCCACAGGAGATGCCACAGAAGGCGCAACTGCGGAGGTGTGCGGTCCCACAGAAGGTGAAGTGCGTAGCAACGCAGGCCAGAGAAAAGGAAATTATGTATCTATCTTAAGATCTTTTATTGAATGATTTTTTTTGTTGATAAGGTGTTTTGGGTTTAGTTTACTATTATTGTGGATCTGGTTATCTGGGTGACTTACTGGTACTTGATGATCATTTGATGTTTATGGATCCAGTTTGAAAATTTATGAAATGTGGTCCTTGAAAGAAAAGAAGTAGGGGGTTGTAGCTCCCTTCCAGGAGAGACTGGAAAACGAGAGAGAGTTGTAGCTCTCTGCAGGTTGCAGCCTGCGTACTGGTAAAGGACTGCACCAGTACAACACCATTGTAAAAGGAGTTTCTAATTTGAAAGAAGATAGAGACATATTGCAGCAGGTGGTTTTCACCCACATTGGGTTTCCACCTTATATCTGGTGTTCTTTGATGTGACTGTCTATTTGTCTTGCTCATTATTTTATGGTACCGATATGCAAAAATAATTCAAAGTGTAAATAAGGAATATTTGTTAAAAGAACTAGATAATACTGATTCACCCCCCCTCTTAGTATTATTTTCAATAATTGGTATCAGAGCAGGTCCTTCTGAAGAAGCTTGATCACTTGAAGGAAGATATTTCATCATGAGCAACTGCGAGAAAGAAGCATCTATCAGGCCACCGATTTTTGATGGGACAAACTTCAATTATTGGAAGGTAAGAGTTACTACATATCTTCAATCTCTTGGTACAGATGTTTGGGATATCATAGAGACAGGCTACACTTTTCCTTCAGCTACTCCTACAGATGTGGCCAAAAATAAGAAATATGAAACAAATGCTAAAGAAGTCAATACTTTGTTGGGATGCTTATCTCAAACGGAGTTTGTGAAGGTTATGCAATATAAATCAGCAAAAGAGATATGGGACAAGATTGTCTTGAGCTACGAAGGAGATGAACAGGTAAAGCGTGCTAAAATTCAAACTCTCAAGATTCAGTATGAGAATCTCAGGATGTATAGTGATGAAAGTGTGGCTAACTACTTTCTTCGGGTAGATGAGATTTTTAATTGCATGAAAAATTTGGGTGAAGAAATAAAAGAGGCTATTGTGGTTGAAAAGGTTCTAAGGTCATTGTCCCCGAAGTTTGAATCTAAAGTATCCGCAATTGAAGAAAAGGAAAATCTACAAATTCTTACTATGTCTCAGCTACATGGAATTCTAATTGCTTATGAAATGAGAAAGGGAGGTCCATCAGATAGAAGAGAAGCTGCTTTCAAGGCGTTAGGCAAAGGAGATTATTATGAAGCAAGTCACGTACCAGAAGAAGAAGAAGAAGAATCAAATTTTGTCAGAAATCTTCAAAGGGGTTCTGGAAGGTTCAGAGGTAAGTTACCTTTTAAATGCTTTGCTTGTGGAAGAGTAGGTCATTATGCTGCAAAATGTCCTTATAAGGATAAAGGAAAGCAACCTGCTAGATGGAACAAGAAACAGGGTGCAAATAAGAAAAGCTACTACACTCATGAAGATAGTGATGGTCTATCAAACAGTGATGAAGATGAACAAGGTAATGAATATAAACTGTTAATGGTATTTGATGATGATGATTATATGGATGCTATAGATGTAGATAACCTGTATGACCAAATTACTAGACTCAAGAGAGTTATAGAAGAAAATAATATGATCATTGATACTCTACAATTTCAAATTGATGAAAAGGAAAAACATTTTGAAAAGTTAGAAGGTGAAATTGTTGCTCTTAGAAAAGAGATTGAGAAAAAAAAGCTATTAATCTTAAGTTTGTCAAAGGATATGAAACTTTGGATGAGATTATCAATGTACAACATTCTCCTTTAAACAAAACATGTCTGGGCTATAATGGAGAAACTTCTCAAGCATCCACTTCAAAAAATTATCTTGATGCCGCAAAAAGGAGGGAGCAAAAGCACAATGGAGACTATCAGGTAAAACAGGGATGAATTGCAAACAAAAACTATCAGGGGCAATCCATCTTAAGGGTGAACAAAAGCTACAACTAGCCACATGTAAAATCTTCTCAATTTGGTTCAAGAATAGATGACAAGAGAAATTACAATCAATTGGCTGGTAGATTCGATAACCGCAGAAGTTTCTTCAATGGACAATGCTTTTCTTACCATAACTTTGGTCACAAAGCAGCTCAATGTGTTGCATATAAAACAATCATGACCAGGGAAGCTCAAAAACAAAGAAGTATGACTGGGATTACAAAAAGGACCTATAACAACTTTTGGGTTCTTGAAAATGAAGTTGAATGTTCTATTTGCAATAACTTTGGTCATGAAGACTCTGAATGCAGGAGTAGGTTTCA
>APFE031325391.1:0-32711 GCA_000404065.3 Pinus taeda | reverse complement strand
TACATATTTTGTATTTTGCATTGAATTTGACCATGTTGTAAATAATAATTTTAGTATCATAAATTCGCCATGAAATGGTAATTACATGACAACATAATAATACCAGCAAGTCTGTATGGATGGTTTCCATGTTGTGTGCTAGCATTATGTTGCATGGCATCCACAAAGTAGATCGACATTTACACTTATTACTAATGAATTTTTGAAATTTAAGAAAAAAATGTAGAAGTTTAGGTGTACCATAAACAATATTTCTCTTCAAATACAAATTTGTACAATGGTGTATGAACATCACCATTTTCTTATTATATACCTTCTACAACATGCTTAATATAAGTAGAAAAAATGAATTAGTGTGAAAATAATAATAATGTCCACATTTAATTAAAATAAAGAAAAAATGACAAAGAAAAAGGAGCACTTTAAGTGCCTATAAAAGGAGGGATGTAAGTACATCTAAACTTGGCTTAAGAAGGATATGGAGAAAGGTCAGTAGAGAAGAGATTCACAGATACAAGATTATATCGAAGCATAGCTCTACAAGAAAATATGCTGAAGGTTGTATCTCTTAACATTTGGGAACAATTAAAATGGAGTAATACACTACAACAAATTTGTACTTTTAGAAGAACTTTTGTATAACATATGCAACATCCAATGTTTCTCTAAATCAATAAAATCCATACATTTCTTCCTATTTGTCTAGCTGATAAGGCAGTAAGAATAGAGGTCTCATGTAACAATTATATCTAAGAGTATACAAGAACATTATATAGAACTATCAAACTAAATAAGTTATTTAATAAAAAGAGAAAACAAACTTATAGTTGTGATAATGAATAAATGATCTCAAAGTGTTATTTTGATTCAAACTCTATTTTATATAGTCATACTCTCTATTATATCATTTACATAAATACAAATCACGAAACATATTAGGATCAATCAATATTTTTAGTTGGCGAGAATAGATCTTGAACCACCAAAAATAAAAACAAAAAATATGAGAATGCTACCTCTAAAATTATTTATTATAAAACCATTCTCAAAGTAAAAATGTACAGTTATAATAATGAACTTTAGAAAAAAGTGGCTCTTTTCATGGTGATCCCATTCTCCACATCAAAGTGATGTGGAAGAGTAAAATGCTTTTGTGATATCCCTCTCTCCTAATAAAATATAATTTTAGAAGATTAAAACAACCCATAAATCAAACCATTCAAATATAGATTTAGTACATTGATAAGATATTTTAAAATATTTATTATATAAAACACCATTATCACCAACCATTTATCCAATATAAACAAAAATAGGAATAAACTGATATCTAAAAAGTCTTGAGAGCAACTTTACTAATTGTTTTCAAAAAAACAAACAAACATATAAATAAGTGTTAAAATAAATATCCCTTAATTTATTAACTTTCCACTTCTCATAATAAATTAATTTAAATTTAATAATTGTACTGTAATTTTAATATATTTTAAATTAATAAAAAATATAAATATATTATTAAAACTTCGCAAAACATTTAAAACCTAAATGACTCTAAGTATAAATCAAATAACACTAGAGTAAATTCCATTCCAAAAATGTTTTTGATTTTGAGTCAACTTCATAATAATTCTAAATCTATTATCATAGGACTTGAATTCATTAAGTGTTAGGGTGGAATATGATTCAAGTTTTCGGTGGAATGTGATTTTATTTTGAAAATATGTAATGAGTGATTAAGTAGAATTTCACCATGAGATTTTATGAGAAAAAATTGTTATAAATGATGATGTTTTTTAAGATGTATGAGTTTGAGAAATGTGTTTAAAAAAAAGTTTTTATTGACTAGTATAGATCCATATTAAATACAGATTTAACATGACTTGAGAGGGATCCAATTTCTTTACATGTAAATTTTTTTATCAGCAGATATTATTTAAATGTTTTGTATAATTATTTATTTATTTTTTAGATTTTTTTAAATTTCAACTTTGATGACGGACGAATAGGGTTACACATCATACTAGGCTATAGAATGAGCCTCCTGGTTCAATTAAAAATTAACATATAAATATTTATCTATCTAAAAGATAGGTATAAGTATTCTAAAAGCATTTAAAAAAAATTATGAGACTATGTAAAGAGAGTATGACACAAGGAAGTGCAATATAATGTAAGCATGGAAAATAGAATGTTGTAGTTTAATGAGGCCACAATTTCTTCCATAAAATAATGAAAAATTTGGTAGGGTTTTGAAAAAATCTGGTAGATTTTTTTGGAAATCCAGGTTATAGTTGTCAAGCTTCAGGATTTTGGGTGCCCAAGGGTTCTTGATGGTGCTAAATCCATTTCCACCATTTAGCAAAAAAAAAAAAAATACACTCCCAAGATTGGATTTCTTGAAAAACTATTCACCGAATAGAATTGTGGAGAGAGGTGCACACATGATAAGAGAACATCATATTAAGGAGTAGTTTAATTTTCAAGTGAATTACATAATAGAGTGTCAAAGAAATAACAACTTCTAAGTGAAAGGAATAACTTTATGGTATAGAATAAAATGAAATGAGTTTCAAAGAACTTTCAAGAGGGGTTATAGAGTTTCAAGAACTATTGTAAGGGGGTCTATAGTGTGTTTGGGTGGAGGTATTGTTTTTGGAATATCTCAATTCTTAATAAAAATAAAATTTTTGTGGGATTATAGAGTTTCTAGAATTTTTGCAAGGGTGTGATAGTGTGTTTGGGTGAAGTCACTATTTTTGGAATATTAAGTATTTGGTTTGTGTTCTAGATTTGTTTAGAAATTGAATAAGGAGGTCTAGAAAACAAGATGTGCTCATGAATGATGGTGAATGATTTCAATGATTAGACAATTATTTTGTGTCTAGTTTTAGCATTGGATCTTCATAGTTGCAATATTATCAAAATAAATATGATACTTATGATTAATTTTTTCTATTAAAGAATCTCACACATAGAGTGCAAAGGTGTAAAAGTATTCAGAGATCAACAAGAAAGAAGGTACAGACTTAAGGATGGTTTTGAAAATCATCATATCAATAAAGGTGCTTGCAAACAACAAAGACTTTGGATCTAGCTTTAACTAAAAAATAATTGTAAACAAGAAACAAGTTTTAAGTCATGATGTAATTACGTCATTTTCAAATGAAATTGACATAATTGAGTCAATTAAGAGTCAAAAGGGAATAGTAAACCTTTTAAGGCAAGGGGTTTTGAATTTGAAATTGAATTCATAAATTATTGTAAAGGAACCCATTGAGATTAAATAAGGAACCTCAATTTGAATGAGTCAAGTTGTGGTCAAGTCTCAAAGTCAATTAACACATTTATTCAGACTAGCTAGCTTAATATGGACATGTAGTTTCTTGTTAGAATAAGTTGCTTTACCAAATCGCAAATGTGATATATACTAAGATGAATATTGAACATGGATATCAAATATTAATGGGGTTTAACCTCCTATATATTGTGGAGATTTATGTATTATGAAGCTATGGAGATTTATGATATGAAGATAATGGGTTGAAATCCTATATATTTGTGGAGATTTATGTGAGATTTTTGTATTGTGAAGTTATGGATATTTGTGTATTGTAAAGCTAAACCTAAGCCTTGGGGTTTGTAACACCCTTGTGAAAATCCATGTAATAAAAGTTAATAAAGGCAAAATAAGGGGGTGTTGGGTTGAGATATTTGTTTGATCAGCCAAATCTGAATGCCAAGCAAGCTAGATGGTTGGCTACCCTTAGCGAATTCGACTTCAAGATCAAATATATCAAAAGGAAGGAGAATTAGGTTGCAGATGCTCTTAGCAGGAAGGTACATGTAAATCATATATCAACTATGAGATCTTATGGGACAGAGTTACATGATAGAATCTTGCAGGCAGGATAGTAGGATGACAAATACATGGAGACCATGCATAGGTTACAACAAAGTATAGGTATAGGTGATCAGGATGCAGACTATTGTCTCATGGTAGATGGTTTGGTGAGATTTAGGGATAGGATCTATGTGTCAAATTGCAGTGAACTCAAGAAACTTATGTTGAGGGAGTTTCACACCAAGCCATACTCAAGTCATCCAGGATATTAGAAGACATTGACGACGGTGAAGAAGTTCTACTATTGGTTGAATCTGAAGAAGAAAGTGGTAGAGTTTGTGGCTAGATGCCTAGATTGTTAGTAGGTAAAGGTAGAATGTAAGCATCTAGGTGGTTTACTACAACCTATAACGATTCTAGAATGGAAATGGGAGGTCATTTCCATGGATTTCATCACAAGTCTTTCGAGGACAGTGAAGCAGCATGATTATATTATGGTCGTGGTTGACAAGTGGAGCAAGGTAGCTCACTTCATTCCAATAAAGACTACATATTCATCCAGTGAGGTAGCACAAGTTTTCATCAAAGGAATAGTGCAACTGCATGGTGTTCCAAAGAAGATTGTGTTGAACAAAGATGCAAAGTTCAATTCCAAGTTCTGGAAGGAGTTATTTGCAGGCTTGGCTATAAAATTGACCTTTAGTACAACTTATCATCTACAGACGGATGGAAGACAAAGAGGGTCAACAATATTTTGGAGGATATGCTGAGGATGTATGTGATGCACCGGCAGAGGAAATGGGATGAGTATCTTCCTTTGGTTGAGTTTGCATACAACAATGGTTATTAGGAGTCATTAAGGATGATTCCTTTCAAGGCATCGTATGGGGTGAGTTGTAAGACTCCTATCAGCAGGATTGATCCAGTGAATAGGGTACTTATTGGACTGGATATGCTGGCAGACATGGAGCAAGAAATGCAGGTTATAAAGAGGAATCTAGAGGCAACATAGGATAGGAATAAGAGCTATGCAAATAGGAACAGGTTGTTCAAGGAGTTTCAGGTTTGGGAGCATGTGTATTTACACATCAAGCCCAAGAAAAACTCTTTGAGGATTGGTTCATGTGCCAAGTTGGCACCACAGTATTGCAGGCCTTTTGAGATCCTTGAGAGGATTGGACCAATGGCATATCGAATTTCACTGCCTCCAATAGTGAAATTCCATGATGTTTTCCATATTTCATTGCTTAAGAAGTACATAAAGGATGTTGATCATGTTATTGATTGGTCTGTATTGTAGGTGGAGCAAGAAGGAGAGTTCTAGTCGGAGCCTTAGTGCATATTGCAGTGCAAACATCTCATGCTCAGGAACATAGCCATATAGAAAGTTAAAGTGTAGTGGAAACACTTTGGGCACAAAGAAGTTACATGGGAGATGGCGGATTAGATGTGGGCCCTGTATCTTTCATTGTTTGCCGGTTGAGGTAAAGCAGTTTTGGTTTGATGTTGGTATATGGTTGGCATATGTCTTGCTGATGTTTTGGTATATATTATGTATATGTATATGGATGTAAATACTGACAGGAGGTAAGTTATAAAGCTCCAATAAGCAATATGGGTGTCATATTATTATGGTTGTTATCTTGTCATGTTGTCATGATGTTTTGCTTTTCAGCGGGTCTTTCATTTTAAATACTACAACGAGCGAAGTATAAAGCTCCATAGGCAATATGTTTGCTTTTAAATGGTTCTTTTTAGGTCATGGTGTGATCTAACACCAGGAGGATGGTATTTCCCCAAATGGGGGGGGGGGGGTCTGTAGCAACCCTGGTGAAAAATTCATGTAATAAAAATTAATAAAGGCAAAATAACACCATGGTTAAGGGACACTTATTCCAAGCTAAATGTTGGGCAAAGATATCCTAGTGGGCATCACTGGATGTGTGTTTCGGCTAAGGAAAATTAGCAAAGGCTAAGGCAAAGGCATTAAAAGGCAAAAATGTATTTTGGCACATTTATTTACGAAAATAACGAAAATTAGGAGAAAAGTAAGGTGAAAGGTCACAGGTTGCATGTGAGGAGGAAATTGTAGGAAAATAATGGAAAATGAAGAAATTAGAGGCCTCATGCATAAAAAGGTTTCTGAAGATCAGTTCATGGCTTTTGTCAAGTTCAAGTTTAGAGCTCTCTCTCTCTCTCTCTTGGTCACTTAGAGTTTTCTTGGAGCACTCTAACTTTGGATAAAGGAAGGAAAATCAAGCAAAGGGAAAGGAAGGCAATCAAGGATTAAGGAAAGGAAAGTAGGATCAAGCAGCTTCAACAAGAATACTTGCAGGTAGCCTTTTGCATGTGTGATTTCCTAGCTGGTTTGGACATGCATGGATTTGCATGTTAGTGTATGGTTCTCTTGCTGTCGGTGGCATGGTTTTGCCAGGTTATGATAGTGGTTTTCAGCCTAGCCTTGCTTTTTTCCAGATGCCATGGTGTTGGGAGGTTTATTCGGTTTTTGAGCTTTAGTTTGTAGGATGGATTTCAGAATATAGGGCGGAGGTGGCGCAAGTTCCATTCCGAAAGGCCTTGGAATCCCTTGACTGGTTTTGGTGAGATACATGGTAAATCCTGAGGGAGATGTCTCGGTTTAGGGCCTAGTGATCCAAGTTTGGATTATGGTAAAGCCTGAGAGACAAGGAGACGAAAAATTCCTCAAGGATAGTGATGGATTCTGGATGGCATTCCAAGTTATGTTCGGTTGTGATCGGAGCACCGGTTTTGGTGTGATCATGGTTTTATGAAGGTGGAGGTGGTTTAACCTCTAGATTGGGCCTTAGTTGTTCTTGGGTTGGTTGTTCTATGATATCTCACATTCATGCTTGGAATATGGCATGGGGGTGATTGGATAAAAGAAAAATTCCTCAAGGATAGTGATGGATTCTGGATGGCATTCCAAGTTATGTTCGGTTGTGATCGGAGCACCGGTTTTGGTGTGATCATGGTTTTATGAAGGTGGAGGTGGTTTAACCTCTAGATTGGGCCTTAGTTGTTCTTGGGTTGGTTGTTCTATGATATCTCACATTCATGCTTGGAATATGGCATGGGGGTGATTGGATAAAAGATAGATTTGGTTCAACCATGTCTATGGTCGGGTGGTACATCGAAGTCTTGAACCTGGTCAGATTATCCTATGATTAATAAAAACTAAGTTCTCTTACTTTTCCACATATTTATATGTGGATTTAATGGTTGTCTTATCTTTAATATTTACATGAATTTATGCTAGTTATAAGCATGGTTAAATAACTGGTTCATATCATGGTTATTTCATGTATTTACTTGTAACTATTAGATGGACAGAAGCAAGACCTAATTGATGATGTAGTATTTCAATAGAGAAGGAGGTGATCCTTCTGGTTATGCTTCATAAGTTGTTTAAGTCATTTATGCTATGTATTGTATCATAGACTTGTAGGTTGCATTGATGCCAAGTGTTTGACAGAATGTTAGTTTCGGTTGGGAACGCTCAAGCCTAGTCCCGAGGTTGATTTTTATTAATCAATATTGTTATCATGTCCTTAATGAATTCTAAAGGTTGTAGCAATTTTTGGGTAGAGGCCAAGATTCTGGGCTAGAAAGATGGCTTAAATCTTAGGGTCGTTGGCACAAAATTGGAAATTTTGGTGCACAACCACTGGAAGACAGGCTTGTGAGAGTGACTTTAGGTTGTTGGTCGCTCCCTTTCCCATAGCATGAGAGAGACTATGGCCTAAGAGATCCAAAAAAATAGTGGGACCCAAGGACAGGTTGTCTGAGTGGCTAACTTGCCTCAAGGTTCTATTGATGATGTTGGATGACTGTGTGTGATGTTCCATCGATTCCACTTCCTTAAGGTCAGATAGGAGGTCGAATCTGATCATAATAGCCTCTCGTCTCATGTTTACCCTGATTTTCATTGTTACCTTGGGTAGAATTGGGAGAGGGCATTACAGGGTTTGACCTCCTATATGTTATATAGATTTTATGGAGTTTGACCATCTTAGATTCTTAGATATTATGGGTATTTATGGGGTTTGGCCTCTCCTATATGTTATGGTTTGACCTCCTATATGTTATGAAGATTTATGGGGTTTGATCTCTCCTCTATGTTATGATTTGACCTTCTATATGTTATGGAGATTAATGGGGATTGACCTCTATTATGTGCTATGAACATTTTATGGGGATTTGTCCAACCTCAACCTCCTATATAATATGGATATTTATGGGGTTTGACCACTTAACCTCGATGATGCAAAAGACATAAGAATCATGAACAAGATATGATAGGAAAGAAATTTGTTCATTAATGGTTTTGTGTAAATGTACATTAGGTCTTTGTTGGAGAAGGACATACTTGTAATAAGAATACAATGCAATACACATATAATATTTTCTATGGTAGTGTAATGTCCCTAGCCACCTGCTAGGTAACGCTACTATACTCACACTACTCACAAAGATATAATTTAATTTCGAGAGCAAACAAATCCTAATTTAGCCATGGTGGTTCCTGAACCTAATAGTTTCCCAATTTATATGCATGCAATACAAATGCCCAAAAAGTAATATTTTTAACACATATAAATCATAATTACAACATTGCTCAATGGAAATGGAAATTAATTAACCACAATTATTCACATAAAATAGCATTGGCAACATCACATTAACCAACAATTATGATTATATGCACACCAAATAAACATTGACAATGGAATATAGAGAATTATAAACATTATCACACAAAACCCTAAAACTAGGGTTTCAACCATAAATTCATAAACTGTTATAGCATCAAATATGAACATCATAAATATTTAAATCAATATTGTAATAAAAATGAACACTTATTTCAAATGAAGTAGGCAATTGGCTATAGACTCTCCATGTTCCCCCCAACTATAGACCTCGTGGTTCATCAATCTCAACCACAGGTCACCCCCGAGCTAGGGTTGCAACTCCATAAACAATGGTGAGAACCTAGAAAATAGTAATATATCCATAGCCAAGGCACCAAACCAATAGTCACGAGTCCAACCATTGTGCTTTTCTTCCCCGAACCTCCGCCCAAGTGACACACCTTTCTTCAGGCCCTGCTAATCCCTTTGCGGTGCCCACCTTCTAGGACGCCTTATGGCCAGCCAAGAACTTCTCAACACAAGGCTTCCAGACACCTTTCCAACCCATAACTGTCTCGATTCTCGATCAATTGGAAAACCTAATCCCTGTAGAATTTCCCATTGTAGATCACCTGATAATGCAATATACTAGAGCAAAATACGTGATCTACTTCTACAAACAAACTTGCGGAAGCTTAATCGATTTTGAGCAAGATCAATTAGAACACATATAATAGAGAATGGGAAATCAATCACACATGAACACAAAAGAATACTCTGGGGAAAGCCTAAGATAAAAACCCTAATCTCTATATTATCATACAAATGGAAATATGTTCGGATTACACAATGCTTTGGCTCACAAGCTATCCAACTCTCAGTAGAATCCCTCAAATAGACACAACATATGACTTCCCTCAGTCCTCCAAGCCCCCTATTTCCTTGCGCAATTTCTCTTGGTTCCTCTGGCTGCCACTCGTGTGAATTGACCTCTCACACAACTCACCAAACTTAGAAGTAACTACGCAATCTCAAAGGAATGAATTCCTTCTGCATGCAAGAGATATCCTCAATGGAATATTGCTGCAACTGATAGTACATTGTCCCATCATCTGATCTCAACTGGGTCTCTGACTAAATTGACATGCATGAGTTATTTATGAGAGAATATTCAGTTATCTGAAGTGCAGTAGTTACATGCATGCATGCATTAATTAACTAAACTCACAATCAGTTCCACAAACTGTTGGAACTAATCTAGCTGGACTTAACTCAGTTAATTGAGCTAACTAATTACAACTCAAAATACAACTCATCCTGATCTCCTTAATCAAGGGATAACTTCCTCAATCAAAGGGGAAATTGTTGCATGTCTTCACATAGACTTCATGTTTGATTTTCTCCAACTAATTAACTCAAGATGAATTAATTAATTATTTTTCAAACAACTGCTAAGATCAAATTCGAATTTTAATTCTCAATTTTAGTTTAGGGACTAACTAAAATTGGAATGTATCCTAAAATGCTATTTATAGCAATGCTATTTTAAGCACTTCTATGTTTAGCATTTCTTGTTGCTATTTTCAACACTCCCTCTCAACAAGAAAGGGATTATCTGTCACCCCAATCTTGTCTCTGTGGAACTCGAACTTGCATTTTGACAATGCCTTAGTCAAAATATCTGCATCTTGTTCATTGATCGAAACATACAACAACAACATGATCCTCTTCACCACACAGTCTCGAAGCTGATGATACCAGATATCGATGTGCTTGGACCTGTCATGAAATACTGGATTCTCAGAGAGTTTGATACAACTCTGATTATCGCAATAAATCACAGTTGGATCCATCCTCTGATCAAACAATCCAACTAGAATCTTCCACAACCAAATGGCCTCACATGCTGCCTGACTGGCAGCCATGTATTCAGCCTCTGCTGAGCTAAGTGAAAGTGACCTCTGTTTCCTACTGTACCAAGAAATTGCAGCTGAACCAAGGTTGAAGATTCCTCCTGAAGTGCTCTTCCAGTCTGATGGACTCCTTGCCCAATCTGCATCTGTGAAGCCCTAAAGCTTCACTCCCTCTGTTTGTCTGTACCACAATCCATATTGATATGTGCCTCTGAGGTATCTTAGCACATGCTTCGCTGCCTTCCAAAATAGCTTGGTAGGCTGAATCATAGCTTGACTTAGTTGGTTCACCGCAAAGCACAAACCTGGTCATGTGTTCACTAGATACATCAATGAACCCACAAGCTACTGATAAACAGTAGCAACTACTACCTCACCTGAAGTAGCATCCTCCTTCCTCCAGTTACCAGCTAGAGAAGTTTGCATGGGCTTGCACTTCTCCATGTGGAATCGCCTGAGTATCTCATTGGCATACTTTCCTTGAGACACAAAAACTTCCCCATCCTTCTACCACACTTCCATGCCTAGAAAGTAGTGCATAAGGCCCATGTCTTTCATCTTGAACTCTCTTGCAAGGTCCTCCTTGCAAGACTTGATCAATTGATCATCACTTGTCAATATCAGATCATCAACATAAAGAACAATGATTAATGGCTTACCTTCTACCATGATGTGGTAAAGGTTTGCATCTGCTTCACTCTTGGTGAAGCCCAACCCGGTGAAATAGCTGTCGATCCTAGTGTACCAAGCACGAGGTGCTTGCTTCAGCCTGTACAAGGCTCTCTTGAATCAGCACACATGCGACTCACGATCGAAGGTCTCAAAACATTCTGGATGCTCAATGTACACCTCTTCCTCAATCTTGCCATTGAGAAACACAGTCTTCACATCCATCTGATGGATCTTCCACCCATTTGAGCTGATAGTGCCAACATTGATCTGATAGATGAGTACCTTGCTACAGGAGCAAAAGTCTCATCATAGTTGATCCCCTTGACCTATGAGAAACCATGGGCAACAAACCTTGCTTTATGTTTCAACACTGCCATCAACTACTTGCTTTACCTTGTAAAGCCATCAGGAACTCACCACTGACTTGTCCTCCAGTCTTGGGACAACATCCCAAACACAGTTCCAAACAATGGAGTCATACTCCTCCACCATAGCATCAACCTAGATTGGTTGTTGCATTGCTTCTTCGAATGAAGAAGGTTCGGTCTCTACACACTCCCCAACCAGGGCCATGTAACCAGTGTATAGCTCGTGTGATCTCCTCTGTCTGCGCTAAGAGGATGGCTGTGCCACATTCTCTCTCGCATCCATCACCAATCTGTCAGCTTCCCTTGAGCATTTCTGCCCATCTCTGGAAGACTCTGCATGAGTGGATGTCTCCACTCCCAGATCCTTTGCATGCGGCTGCTCCACATCAGTTTGAGGCTCCTCCTCCTTAGGAAATAAAAGTTCCTCCTCTACATGCAACTTGAGCTCCCTCTCAAGTGATACTCGCATGGCTTTCTGCTCATCGAACTTTAGATCTCTGCGTACCACTGTCCTCTGATTGGTAGGCAAGAACACCTGATAATTGTGGGGTGTAACAGTGTACCCCACAAGTATCCCCAACTTGGCTGTTGGATCTAGCTTCTTTCGGGCATATTTGGTCACATCGCAATAAATCGATGATCCAAAGATCCTGAAGTGACTCACATTTGGTCTCTTCTCGGTAAAGGCCTCCACTGGTGTCTTCATTCCTAGTATATGATGCGGGCTTCTATTCTGCAAGTATAATATTGTATTGAATGCCTCAGCCCACAAATGAAGTGGTAGGCTTTGGTCATGCAACATTGCCTGAGTTGCTCCCATAATCGATTTGTTCTTCCTTTTAGCCCACCCATTCTGTTTTGGGTTATGGGGTGCCGTCAACTCCTGTTTAATTCCTTCTGCTGCACAGAAGTCCTTAAACTATTGGGAGACATACTCTCCACCATTGTCACTTTGCAAGGCCCTTATTTTCTTTCCAGATTCTTTCTTTGCCAAGGCTTTGAACTCACAAACCCTTGAGAAGGTTTGATCCTTCTTCTGCATAAAGTAGATCCAATATCTACGAGAAAAATCATCAATAAAAATAACATAGTACCTTTGTTTAGCAGTGGAGGCTATAGAGAATGGTCCACACACATCTGTATGAAATCGCTCCAGGATTGCTCTAGCTCTACTGTCTTAATCCTAAAAGGAAAATTTGGCATACTTACCCAAGGTAAAACCTTTGCATGTATCCATTTGCTCCAGTTTTCCCTTGGGAAGTCTGGTAGAAATCTGTTACATGATCTTCAAGGCCCCATGGTGCAAGTGGCCCAATCTTCTATGCCATAGCTTGCCAACATCTTGGCTCTGCACCAACTCTGCTTTGGAACTCAATGCAACACAGTTTCCTACCTCCATCTTGTAGATATTCTTTACTCGAATCCCAATCCTCTTGGTCTGTCCAGTGTCGATATGCCTTAGGAATGCCTTTCCTTTGCTAAAGGCTACATCATAGCCTTTGTCTTCCAGCATAGCGACGAACACAAGATTCTTACCCGACACATACTTTACATCAGTCAGGGTGAGAGGAGCTCCATGCTCCCTCTGAAACACAACTGTACCTTCACCTGAAACATGGTACTTTCCATCATCGCCCATCTCGATGCGCATCTCGAAGTCCTTTTCCTCCAAGGTACTGAAAATATTCTTGTAGCTGGTCATGTGGAATGAAGCTCCACTGTCTAGGTACCAAACACACCCCACCATCGATGAAACCATACATGCGATGAGGGTGAAATCCAATTTGAATTGTGAGGCCAGTGCCTCACCATCTGATCCCTTTGAGGATCCCTTCTTGGATTTCTTCCGCGGATAATTCTTAGCATAATGGCCCACCTCAGGATAATGAAAGCATCTTACTTTCAATTTGTCAATCTTCTTCCCACCATGGGAATAACTTGATTTGGAATGGGATGCCTTCCCTTTCCCTTTCCTCGCCTTACTCGCTAAGCCTAGATTTTATTCATCATCTTGCTTTGATGAAGATCCATCTCTTGTGCTTCTTCTTATCTTCTCCTACATCAGATCCGACCAAATTCGTTCCCAATATGGCAGTTTCTCTCTTCCATTTAACGAGTCTTGGCAGCTATGCCAGCTCTTAGGAAGACCAAGGAGAGCAAGACTCACCATGTCATCATCAGCTGTCATGATCCCTACACTTCCAAGCTCATCTTGGCAGGTGGTGAGCTTGTTCAAATATGTAGAGATTGTGTCGCCCTTTTCACAATTGATTTTCCGAAGCTTGTCTTTCAGCGCCAGCTTCCTCTAATCACTGTTATTTTGATGTAGATCCTTCAATGTTTTCCACATTGAAAACGGTGTCTCCTTCCCATGGAGACTCGAGACTATGTGGTCTCGAACTCCCTCTAGAAGGATTCTCCTCACTCTTGCCACACATTTCTTCCATTTCGCCAATTCTTGGGCATTAGCAGCTGATGGCTTGGGGACTTCTTGATCAATGAAGTCTTTCAAACTGTTGTCCTCTAATATCACTTCCATGCGATCCTTCCAGGATATATAATTCGAGCTGCCATCAAGGGCATACTCGGGTCTCAAACCGTTGAACGCCATTGGTGAAATTTGAGATGTGATAAGAATTCGATTTCTATAATCAAGAACTTCAAACTTCAAACTTCTCCCTTGTTTGTATACTGTTCTTCACTTTGATCACCTTTGCTTTGATACCATGTAGAATTTTCCACTGTAGATCACTTGATAATGCAATATACTAGAGTAAAATACTTGATCTACTTCTACAAGCAAACTTGCGGAAGCTTAATCGATTTTGAGCAAGATCAATTAGAACACATATAATAAAGAATGAGAAATCAATCACACATGAACACAAAAGAATACTATGGGGAAATTCTCACCTAAAAACCCGGATCTTTGTATTATCATACAAGTGGAAATATGTTAGGATTACACAAAGCTTTAGCTCACAAGCTATCCAACTCTCAGTAGAATCCCTCAATGCTGCTCATAGACTAAATAGACACAACATATGCCTTCCCTCAGTCCTCCAAGCCTCCTATTTTCTTGCGTAGTTTCTCCTACGTCCTCTAGCTGCCACTTGTGTGAATTGACCTCTCACACAACTCACCAAACTCAGAAGTAACTGCGCAATCTCCAAGGAATGAATTCCTTCTACATGCAAGAGATATCCTCAATAGAATATTCCTGCAACTGATAGTACATTGTCCCATCATCTGATCTCAACTGGGTCTCTGACTGAACTGACATGCATGAGTTATTTATGAGAGAATATGCAGTTATCTGAAGTGCAATAGTTACATGCATGCATGCATTAACTAACTGAACTCACAATCAGTTCCACAACATGTCGGAACTAATCTAACTGGACTTAACTTAGTTAACTGAGCTAACTAATTACAACTCAAAGTACAATTCATCTTGATCTGCTCAATCAAGGGATAACTTCCTCAATCAAAGGGGAAACTGTTGCATGTCTTCACATAGACTTTATGTTTGATTTTCTCCAACTAATTAACTCAATATGAATTAATTAATTATTTTTCAAACAACTGCTAAGATCAAATTCGAATTTTAATTCTCAATTTTAGTTGAGGGACTAACTAAAATTGGAATGTATCTCGAAATGCTATTTTTAGCACTTCTATATTTAGCATTTCTTGTTGCTATTTTCAACAATCCCAAGGCTCACCAACCGGCCACTAGAAATAAAATAGCTCTTAGCCAATTCCAGAACCCATGCACAGGGCTCACGAGCTAGTCACTAAAACCAAGTTCACCAAAACTCCAGTTGGTTCCGGAGCCCAAGCACATGACTCACTGACCAAAAATCCCCAATTAATTCCAGAACCCTACACCGTGTTCATTGACTGGTTCATAACTGAAAATCATTGTCCAACTAAGTACCTGCATGAATGAGTGGGAAACATAATGATGAAATAAATCGATGGATGAAGGTATGAATGAGTGAATGATGAGTGGATGCCTTCACATGCAACACCTTTAAATATGCATGGATTTCCACTGCTATGTGGCACTCCTTGAAGCCACGTGGGCCTTGGGTTCCCTTTCCCCAAACATCGAACACATCAACCCACTACCCATCACCATGGAGTTGAACTTCCCTAGTACTCTTTTCCATGGAGTGGACTCTATAGACAACCTATTTTTAATATAAGAATATGTACAATATTTACAATCTTGGCCCTTTGGCCTCTTAGCCAAAATCGACATATCTACCTGGGCACGTTGGTCCAAAAATATATAACATAAATACATAGGCACACAAACCTGTCAAATAACTACGACTCACTAGCCTAATGCCAATTTACATATATTTACATCATAAACTGGCATATGTATTACATTTGCATTGTATCTATATATATATTATATTATTATATATATATATATATATATATATATATATATAATATTATATATATATTATATATATATATATATTAGATATATATTCGCTCAATGAATCATATATATAGTTGTTTTAAACTCGTGAGCATGTCAGTGTGTGGTGGACCTCAATGTGTAGTTGTGAGTATGCCTTGTGGAAGTTGAGAAAGGAAAGGCCCACGTAATGGGCATGAAACCAACCAGTGCATGTTCGCTAGGTTCCAAAAGGCATGAGTTCTTGCCCAAAAAGAATAAATCGGACATGGTTCTAAGGATTAAAATTAAGTTTGGAGTTTAATTGAGTTTTACAACCTTGTAACAATTGATGAACAGAGAGGGAGAGAGATTGAACTCTCATAAGCATATCTTTGCGCTTTGGAGTCATGATTTGGATTATGAGTAGTAAAAAGAGGGATTTTTCGAGCATAATGCATTTGGGAAATTAGAAACTAGATTTGATAACAAAAAATTCCTAGAAATTAAGAAGAAAGCTACAAGAGCTTGGGAAGGATGAATTTGTGTCCAATTAAAACTTTCATAAGGCGTAACTTTCTGCTCAAGTGTTGGAATCTTGCAAGTGAGGAATCTACGGAAAGCTATTGGCGAGAAAAACACGCTGATGGGCACATAATTTTGAATTAGGCGAGAATTTATAATAACTTATATGAGTAAGATCACAAGTCTGAATGACAAGATACATTATGAGAATTGAAGAAACAAAGGATATGGTATATAATAACAACCCAGTAGAAGAAGTTAGGGTAGTAGATATAATGTGGGGGATGCAAGGACAGATTAAATGGTCATGAAGTGAGCAGGTAGGAGAACAAAGACTTAGAGGATACTATGAGAAGACTCAAGGTGGAGTTTCTTAGTTTCAAAGCTGACAATGACAACCTGGTGAGAGAGCAACAACAACTCAACACCCCGATTCAAATTACTAGTCCAATTCCTACTGAATTCTATTTAAACTTTGCAAAATCTATTCCTTCTTACTAGTGGCACATTGGCTATTGAGTTGTTGAGCCCTAGTGTGTTACCAATAAGAAGGTCCAAGAAAAGGGATAGATTACGAAAAATTAAACCTCCCAATTTCAACAAAGAACATAAAATGGGTGAAGAAGCTGAGGCTTGGCTATCAAAAATGTGAAAATATTTGCAACTATTTAATTATTCATCAAACCTAGAAGCTGAAATTGATATTTACCACCTTAAGGGAAAACCTAACCTGTGGTCGGAGCAATTGAAGGAAGTAAAGCATTTGGATGAGAAGAGGTTGACATTGTGAAAATTAAGGAATATTTTCAACAAAAATATTTGTTTAAGCGTTATTACGAGAAGAAGATGTAGGAGTTTTTTGAACTTAACTTGGGAAACATGACTACGGAGGAATATGGTTGGAAGTTCACTAAATTGTTAAGATATGTGGGTTTCACAAGGACGAAAAGGCTAAAATCCAGAGATATATTAGTGGACTACCTTCATTTTATGTAGATAGGCTGAAATTTGACAAACCCAAGACTTTGGATGCAACCATGAGGAAGGTTAAACAATCATACGAGAAAAAAAGGGTTTTGTGGACAAAGGAAGAAAGGATTTAAACCCTTGTATTTCAAGAATGGGTCTCAAGTGAAGCAACAATCAACTCCAGTTTTTGTTGAGTCCAAAGGAAGTAATATCTAGAAAAAGAAACCCTAGTTCCAACCTCTTAAATGTTGGGGGTTGTGAGGGAAATCATAGATGCAAGGATTGCTCTCACAAAGATGGAAGTCAAAAGATTATGCATAATATATAGGCATATGATACAATGGGGCATGTGGGATGAAGCGTGCCCAGGATTTATGTTGTGCCGAATAACAATAGGGTTGAACACCAGACACACATGATCAAAATTGAAGGTAATTTAAATGATTATTCCATTACTATTTTAATTGATTCAAGAGTTGTTCATAGTTATATTGATCCAAATCTAGTAGAAATATTCAATTTGAAGAAATCTAAGCACCATAAGGTGTGGTTGGTTCAATTGGCCAATGGGGTAGAAAGGAAAGTTACAGAATCGGTTAATGAGTGTTTAATTGATATAAATGGGCTGAATACTAAAATTCATTTGAATATACTCTCATTGTGCTCTTATGATTGTTTGGTCGACGATGATGAAGGTCAGAAGAGGTAGGTTTAGGGAGTTCATAAAATTATATCTATCAAAGATATATCAATGCTACAACTAAAGAATTTTTTTAGGAAAGGATGCTAGATTATGGCAGTTCATTTGGAGGAACCCAATAGGGATCAACAAGCTAACTTGGAGGATTATCTTGTATTGAAGGAGTACGTTGATGTATTTGTTGAGATTCCTAGATCACCTCCAAGGAGGGACATATATTTATGCATTGGTTTGGTACCTAGATTTGCTCCAATATCTAAGGCACCGTACCATATGAGTACTCCAAAACTCATTGAATTGCAGATACAGTTAGAAGAATTACTAAAGAAGGGGCACATACGACCAAGTGTATCGCCATAGGGTGCCCCAATTATTTTTGTTAGAAAAAGGATGGACCAATGTGCTTATGTGTGGATTTTTTACAATTGAACAAAATGGCCATTCAGAATATCCATTGTCGAGGATAGATGATATGTTCAATCAACGTCGAGGAGCTAAGGTATTTTCTAAGATTTATTTGAGGTTAGGATAGCACCAACTATAATTAAAGAAGAAAATATTAGTAAAACAATCCTTCGAAATCATTATGGAGATTATGAGTTCATGGTGGTGCCTTTTAGATTAACCAATGCACCAGGTGTTTTTATGTGCTTAATGAATGATGTTTTCCAGGAGTATCTAGATAAGTTTGTTATTATTTTCCTATATGATATATTAGTGTATTATTCTAATACGGAGCAAGAGCATGAGCAACATCTGAGGTTAGTTTTGCAAGTGCTGAAGAAGCATCAATTATATGCTAAAATTAGTAAATGATTTTTTTTATTAGAAGCAGATTCATTATTTGGGCCACATTATTTTAGAGGGTGGGATAGTTGTGGACCAAAAAAGGATTAGGGACATCGAGGAATGGTTGGCACTAAAGAATGTTCTGAAAGTCAGGTATTTTATGGGCTTACTTGGCTATAATAGGAGGTCCATTAGAGGATTTTCCAGGCTTGCTTACCCTATCACTTCATTGCAGAGGAAGGGTATCAGGTTTGAATGGACTTCCAAGTGTGAAGAGGCCTTTCGTCATTTAAAGTCTTTGTTAAAAAGTGCTTCGATATTGAAGATTGCAGATCCAAATGAGGATTTCCTCATATGCACTTATCGATGTAAAGAAGGTATGGGGGATTTCATATGAAAAATGGGCATGTGGTATGTTATGAATCCAAGAAGTTGAAGGATCATGAAAAGAACCATGCTACACATGACTTGGAGTTGGCAATAGTAATCATGTTCATAAGACGTGGAGGCATTATCTCATGGGCAAGAGATTTGAGCTGTAGACCTATCATTATGGATTGCGACTTTTCTTTGAACACCTAAATTTGAATGCTCAACAAAGCAGGTGGATAGAATTGTTAGCTGAATATGATTCCAAGATTAAGTATATTAAAGCAAAGGAGAATAAGGTGGCAAATGTTCTTAGCCAAAGAGGGCACTTGATGCATGCTTCTGTAGTAAGTATGTATAAGGAAAATATATTGACCAAAGTTTTGGAAGCTAGGAACTTAGATCAACAATATTTTGATATCAAGAATAGTTTGTAGCAAGAGGAAAAACAACCAAAATATCTAGATTATGAGCTTTGAGAAAATTAAGTTCTTCTTTATAAAGGTCGCGTATATGTGCCAGATATGCGAGAGGTGAAAGAGTTGATTATGAAGGAAATACATAGGGTGTCGTATGTTGGACTCTTGGGTTATCAAAAAACCATTACAACGACCAAAAAACAATATTTTTGGCTTGGATTAAAGAAAGATGTGGCAAATTACATAGCAAGGTGTTTGGAGTTTCAACAAGTTTAAGTTGAGCACAAACACCTAGTAGGCTTGCTGCAACCCATACCCATTCCATAATGGAAGTGGTATGCGGTGTTAATGGATTTTATTACTAAATTACCCAAGACAACCAAAGGGCATGATGCGATAATGGTAGTGGTTGAAAAACTTACCAAAGTTGCTTATTTTATTCCTGTGAAATCTGTGTATAAAGTAGCTAACATAACTAATATTTTTATGAGGGAAGTTGTTAGGCTACATGATGTGCCTCGCACAATTATTTCAAACATGGATCCAAAATTTATGTCTAATTTTTTGATGGGTTTATTTAAAGGATTAGGCACAAATTTGAGTTGGAGTACTGTGTATCACCCTGAGTCTAATGGACAGATTGAGAAGGTTAATTAAGTAATTGAGGACAAGTTACGAATATACATTATGGATAAACCATCCAGATGGGAGGATTATCTACATTTGGTAGAGTTTCCATACAATAAAAATATCAAGCTCCGTTAAATATGAGTTCGTTTGAAGTGTTGTATGGTAGGAAGTGTCATACTCCTATAAATTGGAGCAATCTGGTAGACATAATCATGGTTGGATTAGAATTGCTCAAAGATATGGAAGAACAATTTGCAAATATTAGGAAAATTTTGAAAGCTACCTAGGACATGAAGATGTGATGTGGATAAGCATAGGATTCATCGAGAAATTAAAATTGGATATCACGTGTTTCTGAAAATTAGACTATGAAAGAGCTCAATAAAATTGGGCAATTATGCTAAATTGGTAGCACATTATTATTGGCCATTCAAGATTTTGGAGAGGATCGATCATGTTGCATATAGACTTGCATTGGTTGCATCCATGCATGTTCATGATCTATTCCATGTATCTCTGCTTAAAAAGTATATTCTTGATACTAATCACGTAATTGATTGGCATATGATTCAAGTGGAACTAGAAGGATATTTTTCAGGTCCAACTAGTATAGATTTTGGACAGAATGGTCAAAGTGCTCCGAAATCGAGCCGTCAACATGATAAGGTACTATGGACCTTGCTTGATTCTGACGAGGCTACATGGGAGCAGGAAGATGTAACGTGGGAGGAGTACCCTCATCTTTTTTGACTAATATATATTATATATATATATATTTATTTATATATATTATATTATATATTTATATATATTATTTATAATATTATAATATATTATATATATATATATATATATATATATATATAATACCTCTACTATTTTATGATATAAATATATGCACATTGATATTAGGTTGGTGAGCTAGAGTTATTTTGCGGGCCTACGTGCCTAGGTAGATATATTGGTTTTGGCTAATTGGCCAAAGGGCAAAGATTGCAAATATTTTGTAATTATTGTACATATTCTTATGCTAAAAATAAACTAGCTACGGATCCCACTCCACGAAAAAGAGTATGGTGGGTAGTGCAACTCCACGGTGATGGGCAATAGGTTGATGTGTTCGATGTTTGGGATAAGGACACTTGGGGCCCACATGGCTTCAAGGAGTGCCACATAAAGGCGTTTCCCGTGAAGGAATCCACTCAACATTCACCCATTCATTCATTCGAATCTTCATCCATCCTCATCATCTATCGATTTATTCCATTATTATGTTGCCCACTCAGACATGCACGTACTCAGTTAGATAATGATTTTTGGTTATGAAACAATTAGTGATTTCAGTATAATGTTGTAACTGACTTGTGATTTTTAATTAGTGAGTCCTATGCTTGAGCTCTATAACCAACTAGATTTCTGGTGAAATTGGTTTTAGCAACTAGATGGTGAGCCATGTGCTTTGGTTCTAGAACTAGCTTGGAGTTGTTTTGTTTTTTGTCACTGGTTGGTGAGCCTTGGGCTTGGGTTATGGAATTGACTCGCAACTGAGTTAGTTATGGCCTAGAAGGGTGTTTTGAAGCCCTGGAAGCAACAAAAGCTCTTGGAAGCCCTATGCTGAGAAGTTCCCAACTGGTCATAAGGCACCTTGGAAGGTGGGCACCATCGAGGGATTAACAGGGCTGAGAGAAAGGTGTGCCACTTGAGCGTAGGTCTGGGGAAACAAATCGTAGTGGATGGAGTCATGACTGTTGGTTTGATGCCTTTTCCATGGATATATTTATATTTTTTAGTTTCTCATCATTACCTATGGAGTTTTAGTCCCAGCTCGGGGGTTACCCGTGGTTGATATTGATGGACCATGAGTTCTATGGCTAGGTGGAACGTGGAGAGCCCACAACTAGTTGCTACTTCATTTCAGGTAAGTGTTCATGTTTATTACCATATTGATTTAAATATTTATGATGTTTATACTTGATGTTGTAACGGTTTATGAATTTATGGTTGAAACCCTAGTTTCAGGGTTTTATGCGATAATGTTTATAATTCTCTGTATTCCATTGTCAATGCTTATTTTGTGTGCATATAATCATAATTGTTGGTTAATGTGATGTTTCCAATGTTATTTTATGTGTATAACCATGGTTTATTAACTGTTATTTTCGTTGTGTAATGTTGTTGTTAGGTCCCTATAATACTAGTGTATCCCCCTTATTGTTATTTTTGTACCCATGTAGCCCCCATATTGTTATTATTGTGCCCTTACATTATTATTGTTATGTAGGTTCTAATTATATTGTGACTCCTTAGACTCCTATATACAAAGGAGGTCTTGTCGTTTGTATCATCCAAGAATCGTTCATTTATGTAATGCAAAGGAGGTTTCCCCCTCGAAGAGGATAATTTTTAAGTCATTGATCTATATATTTGTGAGCTGATTGCACAACATTTGGTACCAGAGCTTTGAATTCTAGGGTTTCGTTGCTTCAAATAGGTCATCATGGAATTTTTGCTATAATTTTTTTCTACGAAGATTCAAAAGATGAAATTGAAACCATGTGGAGCTGATTTCTTGATGAACTTTGTGTATGAATTTTAGATCTTGTCTCACTATATTTTCAAAGATATGATCCGAGGAAGTTAGGGTTTTCGCAAGCTCCAAAATTCCACCTCAAACAGACGACTTAGGGAAAACTATCATAACTTTCTCTCTGAGCAACGAATTTGAATTTCATAAACAATGATGGAAACATGACGGATTGTAGTTATTTAGGTATCATTTTCAGAGCCAGAGGTTGAAATAGTTACACGTGGCACTCCATAAAAGTTTTCTCTACTGAACCAATCTATAATCGATTCATCGTGGGAGATTGGGAATAACTATTGCTTGAAGAATCCAATCTTGGTTTGACTTATTTGGTTGGAAATAAGACTCATAGGGATGCTACAGGATGAAATTTCAGATATTGGATATTCACAATTACAAAGATATAACAATTGCAATATCTAGCTCATAAAAGCAAGAAAATGTGTGTATTTTTTAAAATGTTTTTGCATAATTTTTGTTTAAAACATCAGTTTAAAGTGATTCAAGGGGAATATTGAAGATTAATGTTTGATTCCAAAATGCCTCGAAACAAAAAAATGGACACATCTAGTAAGAAACCAAAAATCTCTTCTATGACGCATGAAGAAGAGGAAGAAATGTAGCATGATATATCAAATTTATGAGACCAAGTGCAACAAATTTCGCTTTCGCAAAAAGTAACAAAAAATGAATTGAAAGTCATGATGAATTTTAATATAGATGGTATAAAAAGGGACGTGGGAGTTTTGAATGATGGTTTAAAAGCAAACATGGAAGCAATGATAAAGGTAAAGATAGAGGGGTTGAAGGAAGGTTTGACAAAGTTGCTAGAAGAAAGGCTTCCCAGTGGTGACAAGGCAATCCATGAAAATCATGATGAAGACAAAAGGAATATGAATTACGATTTTAGAGACTCAAAAGGGGAGTTTAATAACTACCACATTCCAAAGATAGATATGAGGAAGTTTGATGGCAAGGATCTAGTAACTTGGATACTACAGATGGAGCAATATTTGATCTACAGGATGTGCAATCCCCCAAACGACGCGTATTGCATCTTTACATTTAGTGTTGAAAAATGTGTAACTAGGTTCTGTCTTCACAAGTATGAAATGTACTCTTGTAAATTATAAAATGAATATAAATTATTATTATTGGAGAATGGTTTGATGCTCAAGTTCTTTTATTTTATAGTTTAGACACCCATTGAGTGCTTCTATGGTTTGTCCTAGGTTTAAGAGTCATTGTCATATATTGAATACACTATGGGCACATTGTATCTTGTAAAGGAAATTTTGTTTTTGTCTTTAAAGTGTCGAAATTCCCTCCGAGATCAAGTCAGCCTACATGAAGAGCCATATCTACCCTTGAAGAGGCCTATATATAGAGAGGAACTTGTCCTACATTAGACTCACTCACTCACATATCATTCTATGTGTTATCACTTAGATTTTCCTAGAAGTTGTAAGAAGAGGAAAGGGATCCGAGTTAACCACAAACCAACTTTTTGGCACAAAATCTAGCCAATCTGTACCTAGAGAGGGCTCTCTCTTTAAGATTTAGCTTCGTTAGACTCACTCACTCGCATATCATTCTATGTATTATCACTCAGATTTTCCTAGAAGTTGTAAGAAGAGGAAAGAGGTCCGAGGTAACCACAAACCAACTTTTGGGCACATAATCTAGCCAATCTGTACCCAAAGAGGGCTCTCTCTTTAAGATTTAGCTTTGTTTTATAAGGTTTTAGGCTAGTTGTTATAGCTTTGGGAATTTGATTGAGTTTGCTGGTGAAATTCAATAGCAGAGGGGTATCACTGACCATTGGGCTAATGGGGTCAAACGAATATGGCTCAACTGGATTTGGTTTCTTTGCAAAGGATGGCTTCACGGGGCAATATAGCTAAACAGGAAACAAATGATGATTCAAAAGGGTGAGATGGGCTCAAAAGTGAAGAAGGGGAATTAAGGATCCTTCCACATGTCTTGAGAAGAGGGAATTTGGATGATCACCAGTAAAAAGCAATTAAGGATTTCTTACTAAATGACTTAAATGATAAACTAAGAAGCAGGAGCAATTAAGATTTCCTTTCTTATCATAGTTCATAGGAAAACATTAAGAATAAAAACGATTGAAAACGAATTGCACTCAAGCACTTTCTGGATTAAGCTTTTTCATTTTAATATTCAGATATGGAACATAATTGAATATCTAAACAGGAAAACAATAACACATGAGTTATAAAATACTTATTTGTCCGATGTATTGCACTTGAATCCTGTGAAAAGTCCTTTGTATCAATTCTACATCCAGCTAGCCATGCAAGACTTGGTCCAACAACACTTTATTAAAAAATAATTAGTTTTACAACAATGTCTAAGAATCCACCCTAAATACTCTAAATGAGGGAGTATCTATACAAAAAACTTTACAATAAAATATCTCATAACAAAGTGAGATATATTCTGGGATGACTAACTATATGTTACATAAAAATAAAGACAAATGGTTTCGTAGATAGCAGATAGAGGCAAACTGATGGTTTGTTGTCCCTTTTCTTGGGAGTGCGTTGGAGTCAGGCCCTATGATTTGGCATCTTGTTGTCTTCTTCGTAAATTAGTGCTGGCTGATCTGCTTTTTACTTTCTCACTCATACAGTTTGACCTCCTCTAATACTCTTTACCTGTTTGATCTCTGTTTATTCTCTTTACCATCATTGGTTGTAGTAAATAACCAAAATTTATTTTTTTTACCAAGAATAAATTACAAAATTTCTGGCATTTCTTCCCACCATTTTTGCTGTGGTATTTTGGTTCTTTGAAGTTTCTTGAAGATTTCATCAGTCTCGGTGTACCTGAAAAAGGTAGGCTAAACTGGAAACAAATGCTTTAACTCATGTTCAATATAGAAGAGGTTTTCCAGATTGTCATAGAGAACTCTGCCCGTAGGCAGTGCCTTTGGTGCTGATGTGTTGGTTGATGAACTTGCCGGGTAATATGCATATTGATCCATTTTGTCAACATAATCTATGTGCCTCATCAATTTATCATTTATAACTAAAGGGCTGGGTAATCCTTTGTTCTGAAAAATACCAAATTTCTCCACCAAAGCATTAATTTCCTCCTGCATGTTTTGGCATCTTCTTTCCAAATTTTGCATCAAAGACCTTTTAGCTAATACCTTCTTGACTTTCAGAATAGTCCTTGTTCTGTCTTCAATGCCCAGTTCTTCAAGCTGATACTTATTCTTGCTATTCAAAAAATTTATGAGCCTGGTGGCTTCCTTAGGCATCCTTCCTAATTCTGCTTTTGTCCTCTGAATTCCTTCTAAGGCTGCCTTTACCAAATCAATTCGCTCAAAAATTATTTGTATTAATGATTGACTGAGTGATATTGGTCCAAAGAATCTTCTTAATGTCTGCCAAGGGCTTGTCAAATGTGAGGTATTTTTCTAATGATTTTGCTTTTTGTTCTAATCCTTTAATTTCCCTCACCTTTTCTGCAAAATTTATCCTTGAAAGATCATATTTCTGCTCTAAGGTAACATATTTTTCCTTTACCTTTTGTAACTCTGAAACTTGGAGTTTCATCTCCTCCATTTATTTTATTAATTCCTCTGTACTTAGACCTGTAGTCTCTGCTGGTGCTGTTCCTGTTGTTGTTTTTCCTGTTATTTCTTCTGTTGTGACCACTGGAATGTTCGATGCCATAGATGTTCTAAGGGTTGAAGGGACTATAGTGGAAACCACTGGTATTACATTGGGAGGCCGAGAGGTCGACTCTCCCTGCTTGTCCTTCAATGATTTTTTTAGTTCTTGTTCAGTCTTGTTCAACCGTTCATTAAGTTTTAGGACTAAGTCCATCAGCTCTTCTTCAAACCTTTGCTGTATGACCTCAGCAGTCTGTGGATGCCTTGAAGGAGGCAGCTTTAGCTGCTTTCTTAAGGCAGCTATGTCTTCATCTTTCTTTTTAATTAAGGCTTCTACAACCTTCACATCTTTCGGATCATGACCTAACCCAATGATAAATTCTTCTAAAGATTTTATTCTATTGTCTTTAGCATATGAGGAGGCTTTCTCCAACTATAATTGGGTAGTTGTATTATTCAAATAATTCTCCAGTCTTTGGGCCATCATGGCCTTACCAGTCAATATAGAGTAGACCATCTCCCCTGTTTGTTTATGTAACTCAATTTGGTCCAAGGGATGAATGTCCTTTGCCATAACCTCAAAATTGGTTTCGAGGTAATCTGTTGCTGATTGAGGCTGTTGCACTTTAGGTTTGAAATAAATCATTATCATTTTACCTTCTTTGATGTCATAGGTTGACATCAACCTGTTTTGATTAGTAGGAGCCATTTTCAAATATTGATTGTAGACCTGGATCCTCAATGGCTCATTTTTGTCTTTTATTTCCTTAAATTTCTTTTTGATATCCGGATTGTCTTGTCTTGGTGGCCTAAGAGATGATACCTCTACACTTTGTTGTCTCTCTGGCTCCTGTCTTTGTGAGATTGTAAATGTTCCACCTAGTGGGAAAGTTTGATGACTATCTACACCTTCTTTTCTTTGACTATCAATAGTCTCTTCAAAAAATTCCTCTTCTGAAAAAAGATTTAGCCTTTTCCTTTTAGCGCTAGGCTGTTTTGAGGGTCCACTGGCAGGGGTAGCTACTTCCCTGTCTCTCTTTTTGTTCTTTTCCTCATTTAGAGGAGTCTGCAAGATTGGGGGTTCTCCCACATTGACTTGAGTTGGAGGAGTGTGTATGTGGGCATGTTCCTTAGAAGTTTCAGGCTGTTTAGACATTAGTGACTGTTTTTGTAGCTTGAGTACTTGTCTCTGTTTCTTTACCTTTGGAAGTCCCTGTGAGTGGTGTATCGGTCTGCTGTGAGTGCCTTTGAGAGTTCCCAGCTATTGAGGCACTTATTCCTGAAGCTGACTTCTGAGAAGTTTCAAACTGTACCTGTCTAAAAGAATCTAGGTCAAGAGTCTTTTCAAGATCTTTCATTGCATTTTCTATGTTGACCAGCTCACTATCAGTTTCTACTAAGGTCCCTTCCCTCCATTCATCCATGTTGGAAAATTGTTCAATCTCTGGGATTCTATGGTGTATATATGGTGACAAGCTATTCTTCATTCTTCTATCACAGATAAAGCTATGAGGGTCATATGGAACCCAACCAAAACTTTTGTGTAATTTAAGGTGATCTTCTAAAATTCTCTCTGCTTCTCTCCATGCTTCCCTATTGTTGTAGACGAAAGGGCCTAATTGATTCTTGATTCTGAGTTGTGCTTTCTTTTTGGCTTTGTGAAAATGAACCAAGTCTGAATGTATCATTCGTCTAAAATATTCCAATGCAAACAGTTTCATTAGAACGTATTTGGGTAGCTTGAAAGAGAAAAGCTCACACCCATATATCCTGATTTTTGTAAAATTATGGTATAAATACCAGTCACCTATTCTGTACTACTTGGAGAGTTGAAGGATCCTTTTAATGTCACCACTGATCTTGGGAGGGGAAATCCTTGTCAATAAGGTGGTTGCTGGATGAACAAATTGATCAATGAACTCATTATAGGAGTAAGGGGAATCAAAGGTTTTATGGAAGATGGAAGTTCAAAAGATAATAGACCTTCGATTGCCCTTGGTATCAAGCTTCATGATAGGGAAAGGAAAATTTTCTAACTGATAATAAAGCATGAGATGATATATGAAGGTGGTGTATTTGAAAACTCTTTTATTCTCCAGTCTTATAAACTGTTCACGAATTTTATCAGCAATAAAGGAGGCATAATCATACTTAATAGTAGGGGGCTGTCCAAGAGTAAAGATTGACAACAACATTAGGGTTAACTCATCAACAAATTCACTAGTGTTGAATCTCATAACTAAAGATATCATATCAACTATGAGTCTTCCCATATCTGTGAAGAAAGTTTGCATATAAGGAGGTGGGCCCTTAGGCTGATGTTTCTGTAATATGAAAGTCTAACAGAGGTGATTAAATTCTGATTGGGATAATTTAGTTGATTTCTCAAGTAAATCCCCAATGGAAATGGGAGTGAGAGCTTGACTGGGGTGAAATTGCAACATTTCATTGATTGACTCAACAGTTATTGGGAAGAGGACTATTTGGAAGGGAGACATAACTGCTCTGCGGTTAGGGTCATAATTGGCATGGCATTGATGAATTATATCAGGGAAAACATGGACTGAGGGGAGAAAGTATACGGAAAGATTGGATTCCCACAGCCCTCGGACATCAGAGCCATTCAGGTGGTTATCTCTACTTTGGCAAAAGACTTTGAGGTGATTTTTATCAGAGGAAAGGTCTCTTATTTGGAAGTCTTTATCTGCCAAAGGCAGATGGTCTAAATCTTGATGAGGGGCATTAATAGGTGAAACATTCAAAGCCATTGGGGTTTCCATTTCTGGTTCTTGTGGATTTAGAAGGAATCTGTGGTTTTCGTTGTGAAAAAGGGAACACAGAGGCTATGGGGGACTTAAATGATGAAAATAATGACTGAATTATTATAAATTTGGTTCTTTTTCGTCAATTTTCAGTGGAAAACCAGTATTTGCAAGGTTTTTGTTGGGAATTTGATAAATACCTCTTTTTGGGGGGTGAACAATGAAATGTAGGTACTGGTGTGGCTGGAGGGTTCTGGGTGGCGTCGGCTGCAAGGTTTGGGAGCAAGTTGGTGACTGCAAACTTGACTGGCGGACCTCGACGTTCTATTGCATGGGCGCATAAGTTTACCAAATGAAACAATGAAAATGATTTTGTTTTTGTTTTATTGGCAAAAGTAAAAAGATTGGTGGGTTTTTGGTTTTGGACGGGTGACGTTAATGACAAACGACATGACGTTTTGTCATATTATGAGGAGGTGGTAAGCGGTTTGATATCGCATTGCTTATGGGGACAGGCGGTAATAGACCTCGAGTCAATGATTCCATAGACCTTTGACGCATGGTGGGGTACCGTTTAGGAAACTACTTTGTGATCGCACGTTAACGTGCGATCACAAAGGGCCGCGCAATATGCATAAAGGCCATTAGATCTTGAGGACCTGATCGGATGGTTGTCGGGGGATATGAAATGATGGGGTTATAATGGAGGTGGGCCCGATACATTAACGATTGATTAATTATATCAGAGTTGACGAGATTGGATGGGGAGGATGTTAATTAACCGTGCGGGTTAATTAATCGTTTATTAATGTGGCAGGGGATTAAGGGCTGTTAGTTAGTTACTGTTTAACTAATTAATCTCGATTAGAGATATATTATGGTTATAATTAAACCGAGGGGCGGGATATGTAATATTTTCGGGATTTATATAGTTTGCAATAATAGGGAAGAGGGTAAAGTTTTACAAGGGATTGCTATAATAATATGTTAATAGTTAATATGATAACGAACAAAAAAACGTTAAGTATACAAACATTTGTTGTGTGTATTCAAACTTAGCCTTTAAAGTGAAAAAAGGGTTTTTATGAAAATTTTTGTAATTTTCCTAAGTAAAATAGGATTTTACTTAGGAAAAGACTTATGGAGAAGAATGGATGATTTATGAATGGTTTTAAGTACTTAGGCTTTATAAATTATTGGGCTGAGGGTCCAGTCCCTCCAGAAGTAAGAGAAATGCTCTAAGCCCCTCTAATTTAGTAAATACCTTAGTGCTTTAGGGGAAATTAGTAAATTTTTTAGGGAAAATGAGTGGGGATGTTAATTATTCTGACTTTGTTTTGCTTGAGATGTTTTCAATATAATGTATGCCTTGATCTTGTGATGAAAGTAATAGATTAACACATTTAGAGTCATCATCCATCATATATGATTCTGCAACCAACATCTACCTACCCTACCTACTTTATCCTAACATTTTTATTTCTTTATTTGGGTGCACTTAGACTGACAAACCCTTATCAAAATTTTCTTTTCTTTTACATGGCAAAGTCTATCTAAGCCTACACTTATTACATCCAAGGGCTCAGATTAAACTGTTGAGCTCCTTTTCACTCTACCTATCTTCTTATCTGCCAAGATTACACTGTTTGGTCAGATATTTATTCTCTATTTCTACAACATGAAATTGAAATATGAACTAGCCAAGTTTAAACAGTTTGGCTTTTCAAGAATTGTGGCACAAATGACAAATTTCACACAATTATTTATTACACAAAGTGAAAAAGTAGTGGCATTTAGACTTGCACACTTTCCTGGTCTTTCTTTTGTTGAGATTTATTTTGTTTCTTTTTTTTGACCATTTTTATTCTTTTTACCCTTTGATTTTTCTTTTAGGGTATACCCTCTTTACATTTTTTAATTTTTTTTGAAAATATGGAAAACCTTTGCAGCAAGAAAAGGTATGAACATATTACATAGCTCATCAAGTCAATCATGACATATGACACCTATTGGTATAGGGGCCTAATAGTGGCTCCACTTGGGGATGGCTTTTCTTGGTGGAAAGTCAAGAACAGTAGATCAGATGGCCTTTGAATGACTTTGACTATGCTGTGCAATTTTCTTCTTCTTGTTGCCTTATTTTATGTATGACTATAATACTTCTGAAGCTTAGAGCGTTCTCTTCGGGCTTCAACTCCAAAATTTATTGTCCAATCCAAAAGTGACATTACAAAGGATATAATATGTACATGTTAAACATCATGGTAAATCTTAATAAGTAGGATCAAAGTAATGTTTTAACATTCGACCATTGACTGGTCCTTCTTTTGCTTCTATGCCATCCAAGTTTTTGAGAAAATATGTATTGTTTCCTTGTAAGGCATGGATAATGTATGGTCCTTTCCAAAGGAAGTCAAACTTCCCATGTTTCCCTTATCTTCTCTTCTTGAATCCCATCTTAACACTTTATCTCCAAGGTGGAAATCTTCAACCTTGGTTCTTTTGTCAAATATCTTCTTGAGCTTTTCCTGCCATATTTGAGATCTTTGGTACACCTCCTCTCTAGTCTGCTGCAAATTGATTGTCTGATTAATCCTTCTTTGAATATCATTGGGTTCCACTTGAGCTTCTTGGAGTAGTTTCATAACAGGAACTCCTAATGATGAAGGAAATATAGCCTCCATGCCATATACTAATTCATAAGGACTGGTGCCAATGGATTTCTTGGTAGTAAGCCTGTCTACCCACAGTGCATTTATCAATTTCTTATGCCAAGTTTTTTTTTATTTTCTTCCAACAGTTTTTTAATGATATTTATGAGGCTCTTGTTGGAAGATTCAGCTAGTCCATTTCCTTGTGGATAATAGGCTGTGGAATGGCCTAAGGTAATGTGGTATTTATTGCAAAAACTGATCATCTTTCTTGATTTGAAGGCTGCTGCATTATCAGTTATGATTTTAGTAGGGAAGCCGAATCTAGACAATATATTGGTTTCTAGGAAACCTATGATCACTATATCAGTGGCTTGTCTAGAGGGGATGGCCTCTATCCATTTGGTAAAATAATCAGTGGCAGTGAGTATCCATTTATGTTGACCAAAGGAGGGAGGATGGATTTCACCAATGAAGTCAAGACACCATTGTTGGAAGGGCTTTTCAGTAGAAATGGGTTTCAGGGGTAAAGGTAATAGTTTTCTCTTGCTCTCAAAAATTTGGCATTTATGGCAAGAAGTAACAAATTTTTTCACATCAGCAAACAAGGTTGGCCAATAGAAACCAACCCTTAAGATCTTATCTGCAGTTGATTTCCAGTAGAGGTGTCCACCACAGTCTCCTGCATGAAATTCTTGAAGTGCCTTGTCAGCTTCGTTTTTTAACGAACAATTTAATAAGATTCCTTCATGATTTTTCCAAAAAAGAGCATTATCTAAAATACAAAACTTTAAAGCTTTCATC